>MVAM01000002.1:136374-261188 GCA_014825675.1 Cystofilobasidium ferigula
GGCGCCGTCCCGGTGGCCGGGGGGAGGGGGTCCGCCCCAAACCGGGCCCGCTTAGGCCGTCCCCACCCTGGGCCCCCCCCCCCCCCCCCCCTTCCCCCCTCCGCCCGAGTATTCCAGGCGAGTTCGACCAGAAGGGCGGCAAGCGTACCAAGTACGGCACGAAGGAGGAGCTTATCTCGGCCATCAAGGTCGCTAGGAAGCACGGCGTCGTGTCGTACATTGATGCTGTGCGTCCTCTTCGCTCGTGTTCCTCGCTGTCCAAGGAAGAGCCGCTGATAAATCATTCGACAGGTCCTCAACCACAAGTGCGCTCGATCATCTCAAAGCCTAGTCGTCCCGCTGATCAGCGTGCCTCTCATCGCAGGATGGGCGCCGACCGTGAAGAGACTTTCCTCGCGAAACAAGTCGATAGCGATAACCGCGAGCAGCAAATCACGGACGCGTACGACATCAAGGGGTGGACTGCCTTCGATTTCCCCGGACGCGAGGGCAAGGTGCGCTTTCCACCTTGACTCGCGAATCCGCACAACTGACCGGCTTCGCGTCATCTTAGTACTCGGACATGCGCTGGAACTTCAACCACTTCAGCGGCGTCGACTACGACGCCAAGCAGGAGAAGAAGGCCATCTTCCTCATCGAGGGCAAGGGCAAGGCCTTCCCGGAAGACGTCGACCATGAGAACGCCAACTATGCGTTCCTCATGGGCGCGGACATCGAGTTCGTCGCCGTCCTTGATTTCTTTACTCTGTCTGCGCTGAACTCTTTCGCACGATTGCAGCCACGAGCACCCCGAGGTCGTCGAGGTGAGGACATGTCGAACACCTCGATCCCTTCCCTGGGGCTAACAATTTCTCTTTGCAGGAGCTCAACCGGTGGGGTGTGTGGATCCTTAAGGAGACGGGCGCGCACGGCTTCCGCTTCGACGCGGTCAAGCACATCTCGCGCGACTTCATCGGCCAGTTCACCCGGCACGTCCGCAAGGAGATCGGCAACAACGACCTGTTCTGCGTCGGCGAGTTGTGCGTCAACAGCTCCTGGTCAGGCTTCACTCTACTGACCCGACTTGTCGTTGATAGCTGGAAGGACGACGATGACGCGCTGAACCAGTACCTCGACGGTCTCGGCACGCAGTTCAGCGTCTTCGACACGCCGCTTCACTACAACTTCAAGGAGGTGCGTCTCATGCTGCTTGTTGCCTTGATACAGCCTGATGAATGCCATAAATTTGCAGGCCGGCGAGGCCGGCGCCTCGTACGACCTGCGCAAGGTCTTCGACGGCACCATCGTCCAGCAACGCCCGATCGACGCCGTCACGCTCGTCGACAACCACGACACGCAGCCCGGCCAGGCGCTGGAGAGCTTCGTCAGCCCTGCGTTCAAGCCGCTCGCCTATGCTCTCATCCTCCTCCGCGTCGACGGCTACCCGTGCGTGTTCCTGGGTGACCTTGAGGGCCTCGGCGGAGAGAACCCACAGCAGCCCGTCAGCCAGGTGCGTTTCCCGCCCTCTTTCCTTCCTGCGAGGTTATAATGACCGCCCTCGTCCTCTTGATCAGCTGGACGACCTCGTGCGCGCGCGCAAGTGGTACGCTTACGGCGAGCTTCGGGGTGTGTCGCTCTCATATTACTGTTGCCGCGCAGACCCTCCTGACCACCTGCCTCGCAGACTACTGGGACCACCAGAACTGCGTCGGATGGGTCCGTATGGGCGACGAGGAACACCCGAACGGCTGCGCGGTCGTCATCTGCAACGGCACCGAGGAGGGCAAGAAGCGTATGGAGGTCGGCGCCGTGCGTCCATCCTGCTTCATCAGAATTTAGGCCGCACAACTGACACATCCCCTCCACTGCTGCAGCACCGAGCAGGCGAGAAGTGGACCGACATCCTTGGTTGGTACCAGGGCGAGATCACTATCGGCGAGGATGGTTGGGCCGGTGCGTCCTCCTTTCCATCCTGTGCACTGCCAGAGCGCACACGCTGATTTGTGGCCTTTTCTCTGCCTAGAGTTCGTTTGCCACCCCACCTCCGTCTCGGTCTGGGTCAAGGCAGAGTGCGTCGCCTCAGCCCTCCCAGTTAGCAAGGCCACTTCTGACCTGACATTCACAGCGCGAAGTTCCGCGAGACCTTCTCCAAGGAGCGGAAGGAATGAACGGATTCAGACGCTCATCCCCCAACCCTCGGAAGCCTCAACCTGTAGACCTAGAACGGACCCTTCAAAGCCTGCTGCACTCCTGCCCTTGTATCACATGCCGTGTCCCAGGATGAGCATCGGCGACATTGGGCGCAACTGCAGTCCCCACTGGATGAGAAGAGAGTAAGTCTTGGCAGGCCAATGTGGAGCGTCGGAAGAAGCAGATTAGCATGTTATGGAAGGCGTCGCTGGCTCGACCATGTCAGCGATCATTCTAAACTGTCAGAGCACAGTCAGCTTCAGTGACGCTACGGCCGCCAGCTGCGCAGTGTTTTGTGACGGCATCTAGAAGACCCTGCTCCCGACCTTTGCGCGCGGGTCTGGCCTGACGAGGCAGGTCCCGCCGTTCTCAGCCTCAACTCCCAATGTCAAGCAGGTCGAGTACAGCCGCCCGAGCCGCATCTTGTCGACGTTGACGACCGCGCAGACCTGGGGGAGGAAGCACGCGCAGCGGTCCCAGTCAGAGCCTGCCCGGCGAGCTCATGGCGGGACGCGAAGCCGACGCACCTTCATGCCGATGACCTCCTCGGGTGTGTCGTAGCAGCCGGCAATCTGCGTCGACGACTGGCGCTGACCGATGACGGGACCGAAGTCAATGGTGAGGAAGAACGCGGGCTGAAGAGCCTTCGGGGTTCGGATCGCGTTGACCACGATGCCGACTCGGATGTCTGTTGTCAACCAGCCGGTCAGGCGGTCAGCAGTTGTGCAGCTATTAGACAAGAAAAAGCAGAGCGCACCCTTGTTGATGTTCTCGGACGTGACGGGCAGGTAGGCCTCCTTTGTAGGGTGCAGCGGACGCTCCTCCGCTGCAGGCTCCTGCGCAGGAGCTGCTGCCACTGCCGGCTCTGACGTGGGCACTGGCTGCTGCTGCTGCTGCATCTCGGTAGCCAGAGTAGGGATGTCGGTGGCAGTCATGAGGATCGAGGGAGAGCTGGATTGTAAGGCGGACAGGGGCAGGGCTGGACAAGGAGATGGGCGCTGGACGTCGAGCTCGTCGACGGAGATTGCCCGCGGCCAACTCGAGCCGCGGCACGCCGCAGGTTCGGGCCGGGTCCTTTGAAGTGCTGAGCGTCGACATTGCATACCAAGCTGGACAGCACCCGCGAGACAAGAGACAATGAGCTGCCTCAAGGGACCGCATGTTCGTGGCGAGCAGATGGTCGAGTATGAATTGAAGATTGATTAAAGACGCCGGGGACGGGCGCGCGCCCAACGAGTATGCGGTTTATTATTGTCTATTGGATATGTTACCTCAATATCCCTTGACATCGAGGGGATTTAGCTCAGTTGGTAGAGCGTATGCTTAGCATGTATAAGGTCGCGTGTTCAATTCATGCAGTCTCCACTTTCCTTTTGCCTGCTTTCGCAGCTCCAGAAAACGCCCGCGGCGCTGGCCTTTCGTCTTGCCGAGGTTTGCTGCAAGCTGCGCGCGATGTTTGGAATTGCTCGCTGAGATCCGCTGCATCCGATCGATCCTCGCGGCGCGCCCGAGTTACGCGGCCTCGACCAAGGCGCTGGCATCGAATGCGCGCGCTTGCCGTTGCCTAGAGAGGCAAACGAGAAGAGCACGTTCTTTCCCCCGGCCGTGGATCCGTCGTCGGCTGCGTCGGAGGGCTGAAAGTTACTGTTTGGCGAAATGCCCAGAGCAGGACGCCGCCCCGCGTGCAGATCCCTCCGGCTGGAAAGGAGAAAGGCGCGGATGCGAAGGGGACCGGCTGCTGCTGCAGTCCCCTTGACCACATCTCTCCTTCCTCGTACTTCAACCTCCCTGCCGACACGATGATGTCGTCGGCGCTCCGGCTCCTCTTGCTCGCCGCACCCGCTGCCGCCCTGCTCGACAGGGAGCGAGCGGCTCTCATCCCTCCGAAGGAGAAGCTCGCCGCGCGTCACGTCGCCCCTCGCCAGTTTGAGGAGACGGGCACGTCTTTCCCTACCGCCGCCACCACCTCGGCGTCTGGCGCTACGCGCACCGCAACGGCCACCGGTGGCGAGGTTGCCTCTTCGGCTGGACGTGCGACGGCGACGGGCAGCAGCGCGACCAATCCGGCCTCGCAGCCGACCGCGAGCACAACCGGTGATCCTTGCCGAATCTTCTCCTCCAGCATCCGCGGCACGCTCTTCTCCAACGAAGAAGTCAGAGCCTGCATCAAGTACGTCGAATAATTGCTCGACCCAACGCATGTGTCAAGGGGAGGGGGCTAGGGGCGGGCGTCGGGAGCTCGGAGGGAAGCCGGGGCTCAGGAGGCGGACTGCGCAGGCTCACGGGCGCCTTCCTTGCACGCCGCTGTGCACAGCGTGCATATCGTACGCTCGCCAGGCGTCCGGCCTGTGTTGACTACAGTCGCTGAACGGTGCTCCTCCTCGCCATTCAGGTCCATCCCTCTCAATGAGCAGACCAAGGCCAACACCCTTGAGGTCTTCTCCAAGGTGCGCACCGCCTCTCCAGTGCCCCCCCCCCCCCCCCTTCCCTGCTCGTGTCACGCTGATTTGAGCTGTGCCTATCGTTGCTTCCGACCAGATGTACGACTTGGCCATCTTCGAGTACAACCAGATTGATACGCCCGAGCCGCTGTTCCAGAAGGTCGACATACGGCGAGTTCTTCGCGCGCGCATTCTGCACCGTCACGCTCAGGCTGACACCTGTTCCCTTACTGCTCGACAGGGCGGAACTCCAGCGCATGCAGAACACCGACTATGCGACGGACTACGACTTCTCGCTCGACCTCTCGCGCACAGTCGACCACTTGAATGACGGTGCGCCGTACTCGCTTCAAGCTGCTATGCCTGCGGCTCCTCGGCTGATCTATCCGCTCTTTCAGGTCACCACTACTGGTCTGATTGCTATGGTAGCTCATTCCTGTCATTCATCCCATTCCCTCCCGTTGCATTAAACTCGGACCCTGTGCGTGCCTTTCCGCTACTCCCTTTCTGCCCTGGTGAGGACCCCCCCCCCCCCCCCTGACACGCCTTCAATGCACAGTCCTCGACCGACCCGGCCAAGATTTACGTCGCACCGGACGCCGTCGATATCATGGACCAGTACGAGACGGTCAGTCTTTGCGGAATTCCGCAGCGAGAGCAGAGCTGATCTTGACCTGCTCCTCCTGATGCCGCAGTACTTCTACATCGGCAAGTCCTTTCTTCGTCACCGCGCAGCCCTCGTCGCCTCCTTGATGACTGACATTTGCTGCTCGCCTTGCAGAGGACTACTACAACGGATTGGGCCTTAACGCCTCTTTCCTAGCTGGCAAGGAGATCACCGCCATCAACGGCCAGGACCCCTGGGACGCCATCGACGCCATCGCCAATAACGAGGGCGGCACGTACCAGACGCTCCAGGCCCGCCGCACCGACGCCCTTGCCAGTCGCAGTCTCGTCGGCATCACGACTGCTAGGACGCTCGGTAAGGTCGCGCAGCAAAGCTACCCCGAGCGCGACAACATCACTTACACGATCGGCGGGCAGGACTACGTCGTGCGTCCATTCGTGCCTTCTTCTCGCCCTACCGCGCGCTACTGAATCATCCTGTTCACCGGCGTACGACACAGATCCCATATGTCGTTCGCGACGTGTCGGCCTACTCGTTCTCCACGGCCACCTCGTTCTACACCAATAACTGCCTCGCCGCGTCCTCCTCCAACTCGACGTCGACCTCCGGTTACTTTTCCAAGAAGCCGAACAAGGTCACACCTGAGCATGCTCACCCGCTCGCCCTCTTCCCCGAGCTGGTTAGCGAGAAGCGCGACCTTAGTAAGATGGAGAAGCGCCAAAGCTACTCCTACTGCGACGACCCCTCCGAAGTGCGGCCGACCATTTTCGCATCTTTGTCCTCCCTGTCTCCCATCCCCCTCAAGGTTCTGATTTGAGCTGGTCCTCGCAGCCTTACCTCGCCATCCGCAACGACCCGCGCCTGAACTCAGCATTCCTCGGCGGTCGTGACGTCCAGTTCTACCTCCTGCCGCAAAACGCTTCGTCCGCGGGTCGTGTCGGCGTAATCTGGGTGCGTTGCGCTTTATTATCTGCCCAACTACAATTGCTGAGCCTGAGCTCACCACATGCAGCTCGCGACCTTCAGCCCCGACTCCGGCTGCACCAACAAGTTTATCTCTGACACCCAAGACGGGTTTGCCGTGTGTCCTTTGAATGAGACTTCTGCGTGCAGTTCAAGGCTGATGCAACAAGTTTACCGCCTGCAGAACTTCTCACGCGCCGGGGTTGAGAAGGTCATCATCGACACGACCGGCAACGGCGGCGGATCCATCGCGCTGTCAATCATCTGGCAGTCGCTGTTCGCCGGTTCGCAGCTCGATACTGAGCTGAACTTCCAGTCGGTCCTGCGCAAGACGCCGCTCGCCGAAAAATTCGTCCAGTGGCACACCGCCAACCCGTCGAGGGCCGAGGGCTACTATGGCCCGACCCAGTTCCGTGAAGCCGACGGGGACAGCTACCTTGCCTCGAGTGCCGACTATCTCGACGGCGGCAGCACCCTTTCGATCAACAGCAAGTCGCTCGAGGTCTCGTCCATGTGCGTTTTCTAATCATCCGCTCCCTGCATCTCCTGACTGACGTCCTCCGTGCCCTCACAGCATCCGCGACTCAACGCCATCTACCTATCTGACGACGCAAACGAAGGGCATCTATGCGCCGTCGGACGTCCTGATCTTCGGCGACGGCACCTGCGGCTCGGCGTGCGCCTCCTGGGCGTCGTTCCTCACGCGCTACCTCAACGTTTCGACCGCCGTCGTGCACCCCCGGCCGGGAGAAAGCACCGAGTTTCAGAACTTCGTGCGTTATCCGTCCTCACTCTTGCGCGTGACCCTACTGACGCCTGTCGACCCTGCGCGCCGCAGGAGGCCGGCCAGGCTGTTACGTCCACCGCCATCTACTCTGAGCTCGAGCTCACTAACCTCGAGGGCGACTCGGATGCTCCTCCTACCCTGCTTTTGGATGCCACGATGGGCTTCGCCTTGCGCGCGCACCTTGTGCCCGGAACGACTGACCAGTTCATCCAGTACACCCCGTCGCCAGGTGCGTCGTTCCACTCCCAATACTAGGCGCATCGTACTCTTCACTGATAATTCGCGCTTGTTTTGCAGCGGGCTCGACCTTCGGCATCACCGAGGAGTTCTACCTGAACCCGGTGAACATGTGGATGTGGATCGCCGCCAACGGCCCTCTTTCGTCCAGCCCGAAGACGGCGACGTCGGGCCAGAGCACCGACGGTGGAACGGCTACTGGTGGCGGCAGCTCGTCTTCCAACAAGGGCGGCAGCGGCGGTAACTCGGCTGGTTTCGCAACCGTCAGCCCCGCGCACGCTGCGGTCGCTGTCGGTGTTGCTGCCCTCGCCGCTGTTGCGCTCTGCTAGGCTCCTCATCTCCTTACTCATCTTCGGCATCTCGTTTCACGTACACGCTCTCCCTCTCGGTAACGCAGCTTGTCACGCTTCTTCGTCTCCGCTTACCGTTTTCTTCCTCGCTTCACTGCCTTATGTAACATAGACTTTGCCTTCTGTTCTTCCCCCCGTTAGGCTCTCTGCACGGACTGGTCTCGATCAAGGACCTTTGCAACGGACACAAGTGAGGCTTTCCGTGCGATCATCGCCAGCTGGGCACGGCGTAGACTGCGATTCAGTGTCATTTCTATCTCACGGCCTGCCCGAGCTGCGAATGACGTCGGCCACCGACGAGAACGCCTGCTGTTTGCGCGCCAGTCGCGCCTGCTTTTCGGCGTGCCCGCTGACCCAGTTGCGGCTGCCGAGGAGCTTCTCGCCGCGGCCGTAGGCGTCGAGCGGGCTCGTGCGGATTGTGGCCGACGTGCTCTCGGCCGGGTAGTTTGAGCGGCTGACCTCGATGGAGAGCGGGTACGCCGCGCGGAACTGGAAGTCGGGACCCCTGGAGATCGAGCTGTACTCGAGCGGCGACGCGCGCTCGTCCTTGCTCGTGACGACCTTGGGCGGGTCGGCGAGGACGGACCTCTCGACGCGGAACTTGTACTTGCCGGCACCACTGTTGCGCGGTGTCGTCGTCCGCCACTGGCCAGTCTGCGTCAGGCCGAGATCGATTGGGGTGAAGCCAGAGCCGCCGATGGCGGTCGAGGGCGAGCCCGAGACGACAAGGCCGCCGATCGAGTGCAGGGGCAGGGTTGCGTCCTTCGACTTACCAACCGGCACGCGGCCGAGGTGGTAGCCGTTGAGCGGCTTGGCCGTCGCCATTTCGAGCTTGCTCGCGAGCGAGTACTGCAGACCGCCCGTCGGGTGTCGCTGCGGCGCGAGGCTGGACGACGTGTGAGCAGCCTCGGCAAAGTGACGGCGGGCGAACTCCTTGGACTCTCGGACGGGCAGGAGGGTGTCGTCGACCTGAAGTTTGCGGAGGGACGTGTCGGTCGGAAGCGAAGTGTCCTCCCTGCCGGCCTGCTGCTGAGCCTCCATTTTTTGGAGCAGGTACTGACGGTACTTTGGCTGAAGGGTCTTGACCGAATCAAGGTACTGAGTGAACTCTGCCTCAGACATGCGCTCGACGTCGGGCACGAGGTCCGGGTTGAACGGCTGGTGGTTGGGGTTGAAAACGCTCTCGCTCTTTACCGCGGGTCGCTCCGATGCCTGCTTGCCCGCCTTTTGGCCGACCCACGACTCGAGCGACTCGCCGTCCGCCCTGAGCTTGGTGACGAAGGCGACGAAGCGCTCGGCGACGGCCGGGTCCTCCTTGAGCGACTCGGTAAGACTTTCGACCTGCGCCTGCCTGTCGGCACCTTTGAGCATCGATGAAGCGAGCTGCGCCTCAGCTTCCTCGGCGACGAAACGGTCCAGCGCCTGGTCCTCGATTGTGCCGTGGCGGTGGATCTCGCGGACGACGTCCTCCCACTGGCTGAGCGACATGCGGCGCTTCTGCGCGTGCGAAACGATCGACTGCCAGTCCTCCTCGGTCGGGTCGCTGGCAAGCGAGTCCGGGTGGAAGAAGGACTTCTTGGCCTCGGCCTCATACTGGAAGTTGTTGAGCTCGAGCTCGAACGTCGGGTCGGCGCCGTAGAGGTCGACCCAGCGCCACAGCGGCATGTTCTGCCCGCCCTCGACGCGGACAAAATCGACCAGCTTGGCCCAAAGCTCGTCAAAGAGCGCGGACGCCTTCTCATCATTGGCGCGGAAGCGGGTGAGGAAGCGCTCGCGCGAGACGTCCTTGAGCTCGGCGTCGGTCGGCTCGTGCTCCCTACGCCAGGCCTCGGCCTCCTCCTGCTGGCGGCGTGCGAGCGTCTCGCGCGAGACGACGATGCGCTCGCCCTGCAGAGCCCACGGCTCGGGCACCTTGCCGTTGTCGGTCGACCAGTTCTTGAGGCCCTTCTCGGGCTTCATCCGCAGGGCCGTCTCCGAGCCGCCCCACATGCGGACGAAGCGCGCGCCGCGCTCGGCCGATTTCCACGTCGACAGGCCGAGCAGGCTGTCGACCTCGGGCAGCGTCAGGTTGCGCAGCTTGGTGTTAGAGTTCGGCCGCGCGCCGACGGGGGTCGCCAGCAGCGAGTGCTTGACACCCCAGTCGCCCGTCTTGAGTTGGGCTTCGGGCGTCGTGTAGACCTGGCCGACAGAGTTCATGTACGACGCGAAGCGCGAGCGGCGAAGGAGGTTCTTCCTGCAGGCAGGTAAAGGATGCCAAAGAGTCGTAGGAGAAGAACGAGTGACGGGTCAGCACGGCAGGCGAAGGGAGGAAGGCCTAAGAGGAGGAGAGCAAGGGGGGGGGGGGGGGCTGGGAAGGAAAGAGCACGTACACCGAGCCGGAAGCGACAGTCTCAGCCATTTTTGGTAGCGTTGCCCTCCTGGGAGTCGATGCAAGCTGCTGCGAGGACCCGGAAGGGGGTGTTGGGGGAGCGGCGGATGCGCGGGGGCGGGTCGACGATGGCGGGCTGAGCGTCTCTTCGTCTTCGCCGCGCAAAGACCTCTGCGCCCGAGCGGGCAGTACCATCCGTCGGTCCACATGTCCTTCCCCCTCCCTCGCAAGACGTTTCAGGTTTGCCAGCACAGAAAGCAATGTGGTACAACACTACTTCATCCGAGATACGATAGGCCACACTCCAAGCCGGCTTGGGCCCTCCTTTCGCCGCGCGCGCCTATCCCCAAACCACCTGAACCTCCCAAACCCCTCTGAGCGCATTGCAGCAAGCAATACGCCCGCCATCACGGGTCCACCGCTTCGCTTGAGCGACGCTGATGTCGGCCTCTCTGATCTCGCCTGCGCCGAGGAGGTGTGAACGCTGCAGGCCGGGAAGGAAGGGCGTCTGCTCCGTTGAGCGAGGTGTGAGCCATGTGTCGCCTTCCGCGTCACCCGCAGGAGGGAGGAAGAGCAAATTGGCGATCGTCGTCTCGGTGATGAAGCTGACATCGTCAGGGCCCTCGTCAGGCGGCGCATGGTCAGACCGGCGAAAGTGCAGGATGGTCGACTGAGCGCCTGGGCAAAGGGGTGCTGTGCAGGTTGGCGAGCGAACCGACAGGGTCAGTCTTCGACGCGAGCTCAAGAGGCACAACCGCGCGAAGACCCACCTGCAAGGGCCTGGTGCTCGTCGTAGAGCTTGCGGTTTGAGGTCTTGTTCAGGAGGAACTTGGACTCGACTTGGCTCGGGTCCAGTGCCCGAGGAGAGAGGACGACTTTCGGTCGCGACGGATGAGGCGGCGACGTGAGCGTCACGACTGAGGGTGCGAAGCCGTCTGCAGGAGCAACATCGTTTGTCAGCCGTGCTACAGTGCGCAGCGACAGCCTGCGGATGGACAACGCACAGGGGACACCCGGCAAGCGAGGGATGGGGTGAAAGAGCTCGAGCCGAAGGGAGCCATCCGACAGCCTGACCGAGCACTTGAGCTGGGTACGGGCGGAAAGCAAGGTCAGAATCGCAGCGAAGCAAGCGGGTGAGCACAGTGCACCTACCCTCTGATCCTGGTCGGTCCAGGACACACCCTCGGCCAAAGGCTTCATCTCTCTCTTGACGGCTTGCGTGATGCGCTCTTCCCACACCGCGGGCGTTGATGTGACGATTTCCGAAGGTGCAAGTGTGCGCAAGGCATTCTTCAACCGCCGGCCGTGCAGCGTGAGCAGCGGGATGGTGAAGCTGTCCGGGGACGAGCGAACGACGCGGCCGGTGGTGAACACCTCGAGCTCGGGATCCAGCGGCGAGCTGGTCGACGTGGACGACGTGGCGGAGGCAGCCGAAATCATCCCGAGAAGCAGACTGTCACGAGGGTCTGCACAGGGGGACCGCCAGCAGAAAAGAAGAGGTAGGGTGGGGGGTCGTCGATGAGCTGAAGCTGGCAGCATCCCTCTGTCGACGTCGGCGCAGCAACATCGAGTCGCAAGGTCAGCTCCATCCCCACTTACGATCCGAAGACCTCATCTCGGCTCCCGAAAGGACCAGCCTGCCTGGGCGAGGCGGCCGAGTTCAATCAGATAGCCAGTCTGCTGCAGCCATGAGGACGCGAGTTCGGACGGCTGGCGGCCGGGCGACGTCGGGCTATCGGGCGATATCGCTCGATCGCACCTGGCCGCCCTCCGCGCGCGCGCGCTTGCCAGCAGCGCAAGAGCACCCCTTCGACATCCATCGTCCTCCCTTCCTATTTCATCCTGCAGCACTACCTGCAACAAGCCAGACCCTCTCCGTGCGTCCTGCTTTCGCCTCCTCGACATAGTCTCGCGTGGTGCTGACGGCGGACGCCTCATCTCGCAGCGCCTAACGTCCGATCACCCGGCGACTCTCGACACATCCCTTTGCATCCTCCAAAAGTAGCCTCGCTTCGACTCGCTAGTTGACCTCGATCAGCCGGGGCTCGTGCGATCCTTTCTCCTTGCGTTCGACTGAGATCGGTGTGCTCAAGTGCGGTCAGCCTTCCGTCGCAGCAGCAGTCTCCCCTTTCGGCACCACCGTCCAGGACTCGAGCTCCTCGCGCCCGAACAGTCCGAACGACTGCCCAGCAAGCGTGCGTCCCGCGCCACCGGCCGGTTATCAGTCCATCTCCAGGCGATTCAGAACCTTCGCTGATTCTTGATGTTGAACGCGTCGTAGCAACGCCTGCAGCTCCTTCCTTTCATTGGGGACGACGTTCGAAACCAGCTCAACACTGCCCGCGCGTCCGCCCAGCATGACGACCAACACGCGCCTGCCGTCCTTCTCATCCTTCTCGACCATGGGCGCCCACCCCCCGCTCCCGCCCGTGCTCTCCGATACGCCGCCATCGCAGTCCCCGCAGAGCCCGGCCTATCCCTCCTATTTGACAGAGTCGTTCTCGTTCTCGCCCTCACCACCGACAGCACTGCATCAGCCCCTGCCGAATGTTGCCGACCTCGTCCCGCTGCCGGCCATGCTTCAACGCTCAGCGTCATCCAACAGCTCTATCCCTACGCTCGGGACCGGCGCTGGCACTCCGGGCGCTCAGGCTAGCGCGCCAACGTATGTTATGCCCGGCATGGTCCCGGAGCTCGAGGAGGGCTTTGAGTTCCGCAACTTCGTGATGGACGAGCCGGGGCCTTCGACCTCGACGGCGCACCACGCTATGGGCCCGCCGATTGGCGCCTATTCTCACCTGCCGCACGGAGGTCAGCAGACCGCGTTCCCCCCTGCGCCGCTGCCGGCCGTCCCGCAGTCGCATCACCAACACTTCCCCTCCCACCATCAGTACCTTCACCACCCGCACACGGACGGCGTGCCCGGCTCGCCTGCGCCGTCCAACTCGTCCTTCGCGTCATCGTCGTCGTCGTCGTTCTCGCGCACTTCGGGCACACGCGATGGCCATGCGCAGCCGCAGCAGTCTGGAGGCGCAGCGGTCTCTTGGGCATACGGGACGGCGTCGCCGCGCCAGGGTATCACGCCTTCGCCTGTGACTATGCGTAGCGTGGAACAGGACCTGGACGACGAGGACGAGGAGGAAGAGGACGACGCTTCGGTCGTGCAGGAGCACCAACCCATCGCGTCCATCGACATCGAGAACGATGAGCCGTTGTACGTCAACGCCAAGCAATACGAGCGCATCCTGAAGCGTCGGGCGCAGCGCCTTCGGCTCGAGGAGCTCGGCAAGATCGCGAAAGCACGCAAGGTGCGCCCTTTCCTTCTCATGGTGCATCGCCTTCCTCAATTTCAGTGCTGACCAGGCCCACATCGACATCAGCCGTACCTGCACGAGTCGCGTCACAAGCATGCGCTGCGTCGACCGCGAGGGAAGGGCGGTCGCTTCCTCGTGCGCTCTCTCCAGTTATCCTGCCACCTGACCCCCGCTGACTTCTGAACCATCTGCGCGTTCATCCGCAAGACGGCCGAGGAACTGGCGGCACTCCCTTCACGCCAGCCGACACCACCTTCGGACAGCGTCATTGACCCGTCCCTCGGCGCACTCTCGGGCTCGACAGCGACCTCGCTTCCCTTCGCGCCAGGCGTGAACGGCAAGAAGGGCAGCAGCAGCAGCACCAGCGGACTGGGGAGAACCAAGCAACAGACAGGCGCAGCGGTGATAGTGGCGAAGAAGGCGCCGGACAAAGACTGATTGGCTGGGCAGGTCGGCGGGGGAGGGGGGGGGGGGGGGGGAGGTCGACGCGCGCTTTCCTGGTTCTCACATGCCCCTTCTTTGCTGTTTCGGTGACTGCTCGCAGACGAGGAGGAACGTTAAGAGCGCGACACCATGCATCCTAGCCAGGAGTCACAACAGATACGAGTACAACGAGTGGCCAGTCGGCAGCGATCTTCGAAAGGAAAGCAAACAGATCAGTCTACGCTCAAGGACGACACACGCGCGCGCCCGCGAAGGGAAAGCAGTCGACGGAGGAAGGTAGTGGATCGGTAGTTTGAATACGTGTTTTGTCACCATCGCCCGTCTTGCGACGGATCCGGTGTTTTAGCATGGAGTTGATCGTCTTGTCCATGGGAGGAGTCGAGCGGAGAGGAGGGGTGCGGCGCGCAAAGAGGAAGAAGACTCACTCAGTGTGAAGTTGACCGTCCAACGCTGAGCGCGGAGGACGGCCTCAGCGGTCTTGCCACTGCGCTGCTCGACAGTCGGTCGTACGAGTCGTGCGTGAGGTCGTGGACAGCGCTGCAGAGGTCCTGCGCTCGCGAGCTCCAGCTCGAGTGTGAAAGACGTGTGGCTGAAGGCGACACCGCTTGAGGGCACCTCCGCCCCTAACCCCCTTTCGCTGCCTTCAGGTCAGACGCTGACGAACAACGGAGGCCTGGTGAAACGCGCCGCTGTTCGCGACGATGTCCTCTAGCAACCTGATTGAGACGCGATGCACGAGAGAGTTGCTCGGCAGCAGGCAAACCCAGGCTCCAGCCGGCTCGCGCTTGACAGTCGGGGCTGCGATAATTCGCCGGCGCGGGCGAAGACGGAGTTGTTCCGAAGTTGTTCGCCGCACTTGCACGCGACCGGCATTCGCGGCGGCAACGGAATCAAAGACATGCCCGTTTCGGCACTTCGAACTAGCGAGAACGGAAATGGCCCAAGAACAAGCAGTAGTCCCGCCAGCCCGGGTAAACCGAGATGCTAGAGGGGAAGGCGTAGAGGTGGCTCGAGCGCCATAAATCGCAACACTGTTGACCGCAGGGACGTGCCTGCCTGCACGGCACTTTTGTCCCCCAACATCAGTCGCGCTCATGGCCCGCGCGCATTCGGCGACTGCAGCGTTTCCAGCATTTAAGAGTTGCTTCGTTTGCGGTGGCTGTCTTTTGGAATGAGATCGTCTTGAGACCCGCGCAGTAGTTGTTGATTGTCCCAGCTAGCCTCACGACGCAGGCCTCCGACCGGAATGTAGCGATGCTCAGACAGGAGGGCGCCAACGGAAGCTCCTGACAGGCCTCGCCGAGTCGCCCCTTGATGGTTCGTGTCGCGTGTCGCTGCGGCCGTCGAGTTGCGCCGACCAGCACCTCCACCTTGTCCTCCACCCAACCTCCACCTCTGAAAGCAGCAGGGATCGGCGCATTTCTTGAACCATGTTCATCTCTTCGGAGCTCTTCCCTGTTGCTGGTGAGCGACGTCGCTGACGTCCCCAGCTCCTTCGCGTCTGCTTCTTGACGTCGGATGCGCAACAGTTGACTCTGCGAGACTGGATGGGAGCAGAGTAAGTGCTTGCGGCCCTGAGGCAGTCGCCGCAACGAGAAGCTGCGCCATGAGCCCCATCTGCTGCGCCAGACGTCAGGGCCAGGCTCCTTATGTGACGACATTCGACAAGCACCCAGTGAGCAAGCGTATCCCCGGCTTCACGCGAGCACACTGGACGTATCGGAATCCGCGAGGGCAGACGGGCGGCAGAGAACTCTGGTCCAGACTGCGCCTTGCCAGGCCTAATCCGCCCATCCGTCTACGACCACCCTTCGACTCCGTGCCCCCGCTCTCATCCCTGGCCAGCGGTCTGTTGTCCTTCTCCTCCCTCAACACGCCTCGCAAGCGACGACCTCTTCGCACGCTCCTGTCTCGCCGAGCTCCCCGCGCTGCCCGAGGATCACCCCTACGCCCGGCTCGCTGCGTCCCAGCCCCACTGGAGACTCGACTGTCGCCCGGAACGACCATCTTCGCACCGTCTCGTAAACGGCCAGCATCCTCTAGATACCCCCTTGCCGGGCACGACGCGAGCCGATGGAATTCAGTACAGCTCAGGCCAGTCCTTCCAGCCAGGCAGCAGACCTCGGCCGGGACGACCCAATCAAGCAGCAGCAGCAGCAGCAGCAGCAGCAGCAGCAACGCTGTCACGGATTGGCGCCGCACGAGCTCAAGAAGAGCCGATCACACAAGGTGCTCCCTTGCTTCTCCCCTTTACAGCGGGTGGGCGGGCATGACGACGGCCGCTGACGAGCTTGCCTCGCGATGTTGTTTGCTGCAGGTCCTGGGCGCCTGCGCGCCATGCAAGCGGGCGCATTTGGCCTGCGAGCCTTCGAGACCATGCAAGCGCTGCGTCGCCATGGGCAGGGAGGAGCAATGTATAGACCTTCCAGTGCGCCCTGCTACCTTCCCGTCCTATCTGGCAGGTTGAGCTGACTGCTTCGATGCTGTGTCCGCAGCAAAAGAAGCGCGGTCGTCCCAAGCTGTCTGCGTCGACCGACCAGCAGTCCAAGATCTCTCGCACAACACCCCTCATCATCAGCTCGAACAGTCACAGAGATCAGGGTGGACCTCTGAGTGCATCAGCCTTCTCATCCTCGTACAGCCGGACGGCAGGCGAGATCCGTTCGAGCCCGTCGCATACGGTTGTGTTCCCTGCTCCCATTCTCTCCCCGTCCGCACCAGTCTCGCAAGGCCAAGGCCTCTTCCCCGCCAATCACTCGCTGGCGGCGGCGCCGACCCAACTGCCGCAGGCTGCGAGACCGCGGCCCATGTCCATGATCCTCATCACGACGACCGACTTCTTTCTCCTCCGCGCGTCCGACTCGTCGGTCGAGATCCTCGGCAAGCCGTCGACGACGCTGCAGCGGTCGTGGATGAGCGAGCTGCTGCCATCCGAGGACCTGCTGGCGCTCTTTCCGCTCTGCCAGTGGCTCATCTCGCCGCCAGGCGTGCACCTGTCGACCGACCAAGCAGCCGAGGTCGCCGTCGACAGCGCGACGTGGCCGGAAATCACTCAGGCTGCCGAGGGCAGCCCCTTCCCCGAGAGGGAGGTGCGCATGCACAAGGCAGACGGCAGCCTCATCGCCGTCAACATGCGGATGCACCTCGGCAGGGGCGCAGGCCTCGACTTCCAGTACGCCTGCCCTTTGATCGCTTGCCCTCGTGTCCTCCTGCTAACATCCGGCCGATCTTCCGCTTGCTGCGCAGTCGGCCCGAGACCTTCTCCAAGGCCTACATCGTCATCTCCTGCCTCGTCACGCAGACGTCGCCCGCGCTGGCGCCTCTACCCGTCGTCCCCCTTCCTCGGCCGAAGAGCGCCTCCAACGCAGCGCCAGAGCCGCAGACGCTTCGCAACCGGCCGTCCTTCGCAGACCTGCTCAGCAGCACGTCGACGCTGTCGCATCCTTTCTCTGTCCCGCAACCACCGCCTCCGCAGCACCAGCTACGTGCGATGCCTTCTCTGCCGTCCATCTCGGCACTCACACAGGAAGTCGATAACGCGCACCAGTCACAAGCGGCCTCCATCAGCAGTCCATCTAACAACGATTTGCCGACCTTCTGCAACCCGTTTGCCTCGGCTCAAGCGCCGCTGTCGACGAGTGAGCCGTTCCGCTTTCAAAATCCTCAGCGGCCGCAGACTACAGAAGCATACGACCGCCCACGCAGCATCGTCCTGCCCCCGCCGACGATGCTCGGCTTCGGGGCGCACGCAACGGTCCGCTCGCCAGGCATCTACGGCCATCAGCACCGGCCCATGTCAACCGAGTCGCACCTGTCAATTTCGTCGGCTTGCGATGGCGCAGGCGGCAGCAGCGGCCACCGGTCGCTCGGCCCGCCCCTCGGCGCAAAAGATCTGCACTTGCCGTCGTTCGCATCCTTCGCCGCCCGCGGTTCCGTCGCGTCCATTGAGTCCGGCGTCAGCGCTGCGCCGTCCGACGGGCTTTGGAGCCCAAGCTTGACGGACGAGCAGGCGTAGGTGCGCGCGCGGGGGGGCGCGTTCAGGACAGGGACGGGCGACAGCAGCGCGGGGGTCGCCGCAATGGACGGGCTTGTGCTAGAGCCGCTCGAGCCGCCGTCGTTCCCGTTCCCGCACCATCACCAGCCACATCATACCTTGTTCCGACCTGGCAGCCGCCAGTAGGAAGTCTCACCCCATCTCTTCTCTCGACTCCTCGGACTTCGATCTTTGCACCCCAGTCTAATTTGCACCTGCCCCTCATCTCTTGCTCTCGTCCGTTTGCAGCTCCACCTTCTTCCTTGACTCTTTCGCCTCCGCACGCCCCAGCCCTGTCCTCTCGCAACCTGCGCACCGTCACTCTGTACTACCGCCTTATTCAACATGTGCTATGTACACCACTGCCTCGCGAATTGCCGAGCTTGAGCGCTGAGCCTCAGCAACCAAGGGCTACGCACATGGAATCCACCGGTGTGTCATGGCAGGCGGAAGAGGCACTAGTACAGGAGGCGCTGTGGCCAGATCCATCAGTACAAGCACCTCCCGCAAGGCGAAAGATGCGTCTGAAGCTGTAAGAAAAGGGCTCGAAGTCAGTGGGGAAAGGTCGCTCTCAAACCTTTTGCTTCTTCTCGTCGGTCTACGCAAAAAAGGAACAGCCGTCAATCAGTATGTGACAGAGCTGAAAGCAGGAGTAACATACCTTCACAGGGCCGAATCGCTCTGCACGCTTGCGCTTCTTCTCCTCCTCGACGGGGTCGACAACCTTCTCGACCTTCTTGGGCGCTTCCGTGGCGGTGGCCTTTTTCGATTCCGGCTTCTGCGTTTTGGGGGGCGGCTTCGCTCCCGTGCGCGGCTTCGGGGCGGTCGGCTTGGACTTTTCGACGTAAGGCTGAAGCCGGCGCGAGAAGAAGCGTCAGCTGGCTGAAACCGGAGCAGGCGAGGAGCACGCAAAGGGAGGGGCGCACGATGCCGAACCGCGCCGCCCGCTGCTTCTGGCGCTCGACCTCGTCCGCGTCCGCCTTCTCCTTGGCGTCCCGTGCGGCCTGCTCTGCGCTAGGCTCGGCTGTGGGTGCGTCCGACGCGTCCGTCAGCGGTGCGGGAGCGACCTCGGACGTCGGCGGCTGAGTCTCGGTCTTCTGGGGCTGCTCCGTCGTGGCCTGTTCAAAGGCGTGAAATCACTCGTCAGTGAGCAGTCCAGACGAGAGAGAGACCGAGCCGGGACGCACGGCATCCTTCGGTGCAGGAGCTTCCGGCTCAGCCGCTGTCGACGCCTCGTCGCCCTGGGGCTCGTCATAATCGATCTCGGGCTCGTCCGCCGCGGCCGCCGGTGCCGAGTCGGCCTGCAGAAGCGATGAGAAGTGCCTGATCAGCTGTGAGGGTCGCAGTCGCGAGGTGGTGAATCAATGGACGCACACTGCTCTCGGCCGCGAGCAGGCGGGCGACGAGGTCGGCCTTGACGCCGTTGGTGGGCAGCCCTTGCTTGGTGCAGAGGTCCTTGAGGTCCTGAACCTTGAGTGCCTTGAGCGAAGCTTCGGTGTGGGCCATGCTGGGCTGAGACGGGGAGGGAAAGGGGGAGGGAGGAGGATAATGGAGGATATGGATCAGAGATGGTCGACGCGTTGCGGCTGCTGGAGCGGCGCGAGAAAGATCCAAAAGCCTTGTTGGTCCGGTAAGTGCGCGCAGCCCCTTTCCGCAAGCAGCTCGACGTCGACCACGTCATCTGCAGCGAGCAGCTGCTTCAGGGTTCGTCTCTTTGAGGGGCAGCCTTTCATGCAGCTGACCTCCCTTGGCGGCACGGCGCAGACCTGCCGCCAGCCGCGCCGCCGGCAACCTCTTCGCGACGCGCAGCACGTTTCCCTTCATCTCCTGCGTCCAGCCGTCCAGAGTGCTCGCCAGCACCGCCCGACACGCCTGCAGCCTGCCGCTCAAATCTACAACTATGGTTTCCCATAACTTCCCCTTCGGCAAGCAGCTCACCATGGTGCGCCGTTCGCTCGCCCCACTCGCTCCCCTTTCGCTGATTTCTGCAGGGCCCCCTTCAGGCTGGTCTTCGGTCAGCACATCAGAGCCGGCCCAGAACGTCGCTACCCACCCCATGCTCGTACTCTCCGCCCCCTCCGTCGCCAGTCGCGATCATTCCGAGCCGACACTTCTCGTCAAGCCCCTCTTCTCCTCTGGCCGTCCCTACTGCGCATGCTGCCGCCCCTCCTGCGTTCGACTTCCAGCCCTTCCGACGCACCGACCCCTCGCTCATCCCCCTCTCTACCGGCGACCCGATCGAGCCGAGCGGCCTGCCCAAGCTCGCATGTCAGCGCCGATCGCCGCTGCTCTGTCCGAACGAGGCGCTCCTGGACGAGCTGTCGGTCCTATGCGAATACCGCCGGATCCGGTGCGCCCCCGGCACGAGTGAGGACCAGAACGAGCTCGCGTACCAGAGGGCCATGTCAGCCATCAAGGCGTATCCAACCCAGCTCAGGAGTGAGAAGGAGGCCTTGCAGCTGCCCTTTGTCGGCAAGAAGATTGCGACGCTTATCGGCGAATCTATCAAGACGAGGCAGATCGCCCTCGCCCGTGCGTCTTCACCTCGCTTTCCGAGCCCCTTTGATCCTGTCTCTGACGAAGCTATGCGGGACAGAGGACCTGCGCAATGACGAGCGCCTGCGCACCTGCTTGCTTTTCCAGACGCTGCAAACGATCGGCCCGCTCAAAGCGCGTGACTTGTACGACGACTCCGACTGCCGAACGCTCGAGGACATCTACAAGCTCTACCCGGACAAGCAACTCGAGATCGCCCATTGGGAGGAGCTGCAGTCACGCGTGCCTCGCGCGGAGGCGGAGAAGATCGCTCGTCTCGTCCATGAGGAGATCCAGACGGTCTTCCCGGGTTGCAGGTTCACCATCTGCGGCAGTGAGTCCTAACGGGTCCTCCTGTCTGCCGTGCGATACGCGCTGACGGTCACGATGCCGCGCGACACAGGCTACCGTCGCGGCAAGCGGACATGCGCCGACGTCGACCTTGTCTTCACGCACCCCTGGGACTCAAACGCCATGTCCCTCGAGTCCCTGACGGCCGTCGTCCACCGGCTCAAGCAGAAAGGCATCGTCCAGGCTGTACTGTCGGGCAGCGCTCTCAGCACGTCCAAGCGCACGAGCAAGGTATATACCAAATACGTCGTGCTGCGCCTGCCTGAAGACAACGGGCTCGAGAAGCAGCGCAGGCGGCGGATCGACATCATCTTTGCGCGTGAGCACCCCAACATCCCTCCCGACCCCGAGCGTTCGCGACTCACTTCTCTCTTGGCTCGACAGCGTACGAGCTGTATTGGACCGCCGTCGTCGGCTGGACGGGCTCCAAGTCGTTCGCGCGCGACCTGCGCCTGCACGCACAAAAGCAGGCGCTCAAGTTCGACAGCTCGGGCATCGTCGAGAAGGGCGGCCGACTGCTCGCCGTCGACCCGCGCAAGGGCGAGGAGGGCGTGTTTGAGGCGCTTGGGCTCGAGTACGTCAGGCCTCAGGACCGGTGTGCGGACCCTTGAAGGGAGCGAGGCGTTTTGGTGAGAGCTCATGACTTGATCGCAAAGACCGGGCAAGGGAAGGAGCCTCTGTAGCGACGGGTTCAGCGGGCCGCATCCGCAAATCGCGAAGGCAAAAAGAACGCACCTGAGCCACGCTTACAGCACGACGACTTCGACTGACCGCTGCACGAGTCGTTCGCAGATAGGCTGGCGCTGGCAAAGATGCTCACGAGCGTCAAGTCGCTGTCTAAAGGCGTCTGATTGGGAAAACTACCTGCGAGACCCGCCAAACCGGTACCGTACCAGGCTGCCACCCAATGCGCAATGCGTCTAGTGATGCTGGTCATCCTATGTAGAGTGGATGATCTCTGTCGGCTCGAGTCGATGGTCGACGATCCACTCGCCATTGGGCAGGTCGTTCTCGTCCACTGCGCGGGCATTCCAGGGGTTAACGAGGTGATGAAGGGTTCACACAGAGCTCGCGCACCTCTCTTGTACGTTGCCTCAAGCGTCGGCTCGATGCCGCTCGCGAAGTTGCGCTTCGCGACGCGCTCGCGCGCGACCTCGACGGGCGTCTCTACCCAGATGCGCTCGTCGAGCTGCGCGGCCGCCTCCGCCCATGCGGGTGTTGCCGGGTCATCGATGAACGCGTAGAGGCCCTCGATGATGACGATTCGGTGCGAGGGGAGGATGGGGATCGAGCCGTCGTGGCAGGGGTCTTTGAGCGCGTGATCGAACGTCGGGAAGGGGATAGCAGGCAGGGGCGGGTCGGCCCTCAGCGAGCGGACGAAGGAGGCGTATCTGGGTGCGTCGAAGGTCCAGGCGGCGCCCTGAGCGAGATGAAAGAGAAGACGAAGTCGTGATCAGCAAGAGGGTCCAACGCTGCAAGACGCACGACGAGGAACTGGACGTACTCGCCTTGCTCTAGCGAGCACCGGATCCGGGAAGCTGTCCAGCTGCTGACGAGTGTAATGCCACCCGTCCAGGCCGACACAGATGGCTGTCTCGTCCCTCCGCACGAGGTCTGCGCCCCCGGCGGCGCGGTCGACGTCCCGCGCGTCTGCAGGTTCACCGAGGAGCGAGTTGATCCGAAGAGTCAGAGGGCCGGCGAGGGTCGACTTCCCCGAGCCAGGGATGCTGCAGGCAATCACCGACAGTTAGCCTGAATGGCGTCAACTAGACAGCGTCTCAGACGCACCCAGCGACGCCCACAAGCAGCCGACGAGGTGCGGGCGTGCTGCGCCGGGCGACAGGGGAAAGAACGACGACGTCAGTGTGCCAGCTTCGACGACCGCAGCGAGTATCGAACGAACCCCTTGAAGCGGGCGATGATCTTCTTTGCGAGCTCGTCCAGCGTCTGGTCCATGTTTTTGTCGTCCTGTCTGAAGTGATCTTGCGAGTTGCTGCTCTGGCCGTCGGGGACGAAGGAGATCGGCGCGCCGTCGACTCCGGAGGGAGGGAGACATGCGCTCGTCATCCATCTTGCCTCCTCTTTGCCCCTCAGCATCCTAGCAAGCCTCCCATCCAGCGCTCTAGTCCGGCGAAGGAGACTATCGGCCGCTCGAATTCACTGCCTGCGGTCGAAGCTGTTTCGGCGTACTCCCAGTCGACCCAGCAGCTCTCAGGCTCTCCGGCCGCCGCCTCAGCCCACCAGCCTCTCTCCAGCAACTGACCTCAGCGCACGAAGTCCGTACTGCCGACACCAATAAGCCCGATCGAGTGGCAACGATGCCGGGCTCGACGCGGCCGGCCACGAGGGTCGAGGCCATCGTGAGTCCTCGTTCCTGCCGGCGCTGCTGCGTACTCCGCAGACAGATCTCCCCTCATTCAGGGTCTGACTTTGTGCCTTGCTTGCCTTCCTGCTCTGCAGTACAACGTGACAACGGACTGTGAGCTAGACCTCCCCTGCTGCTCTCACGCTTGACGCTGACGAGCCGAGCTTCTTCTGACAGTCCCCGACCTCGGCTTGCACACCGCAGCCATCACAGGCAACGTCGGTGCGTCACAATGAGGGCCCTATCTGGCTTGCTTCGCAGCAAGGCTGATAGCTCGGCTGCTCGCAGGTCTGGCGCACTATGCTTTGACGCACGGGCAGCCGGAGAACTCGGTCCTTCACGGCCTGCTGCCGCTGCACGCTGCTTGCTCCGGAGGGAACGAGCAGATTGTCTCGATGCTCATCGAGAGAGGGGCCGATGTCAACGCTCCCAGGCACGTCCATGGGTTGGATTCATCCGAGAACAGTCAAATTGACTAAGGGAGTCGGTCTTCCGGTCTGCGCAGGCTTCCACGGCGGTACAGCAACGAAGGGCGTAAGATGCCGACGGTCGGCGTGTCGGGTGCGTCCGGGCGCAGCTGCGAACCGGTTGCTTCACTGACCGTTTCGTCGTCGCTGTATGCAGGCTCCGGTCCGCTGCACTTCGCGGCCGCCAACGGACATCTTTCAATCTGTCGCTTGCTGCTCGCCAAGGGCGCTCTGCCGGACAAGCGCGACAAGCACGGCCTGACGCCGGAGGACCTCGCGCTCGCGAACGGTCATCTCGAAATCGTGGCGACTCTACGCGCTTTTCAAACGCTACGCGCGAGTCTACAGGAGCGCTTGAACGAGGATGACGACGACTCGGCGGTGACGGAGGAGGACGAGGAAGTCCGGAGGTTGCCGCCGCTGCGGTCGTCGGCGGGTCAGGTGGGCACCGGGCACGGCAAGGCGGGCGGCATGATGCGCGGGCTAGGCAGTTTTGCCACCCGTGGGCGACGGTCGTCCTCGTCCGCCGCGCAGAAGCCGTCGTCCTCGTCGCTCTCGGCTCTCAACCTCAACCGGGCGTCCTCCCTCAACCGCAAGCTTTCGCGCGGCAGGGCAAATGGCGAACTGTCCACCATCCGCACCGCCTCCAAGCTTTCGCTCTCGTCCGACCGTTCCGACTCGGCCTTATCCCTCACCTCGCCCATCGACGGGCCCTCGAGCTCACGTCGGCTCGTTACCGACGCGCCTCCCGTGCCTCTTCCAGCCCACCTTACCACCCAAGGGCGGCATCGTCGCCCGTCACTCCCCTCCATCATCGAAAAGGCCGCGCATCAAATCGCCCACCCGCGCTCGCACGCTATGCACGACAACCACTCGTCGCGGACGCGCAGCAGCTTCGCCAGCTCGGACACGCACTCGATCGACTCGCGCTCCATCGCCAGCTCGCGCTTCACGAGCACCAGCAATCGCTCTCTGTTGAAGATCTTCTCGCGGCATAGGAACGGCGAGGAGGAGCACTTCTCGCCCGAATCAGCCTCGCCCTCGCCGCCAAGGAGCACGTCCGCCTTGCAGCTCGACGACGAGGACATCGGTCGCACGATCGATTCGTTCCGTCGTATGTCCTTTGACGTCAACCCGTCCTCCAAGCGGTTGTCCTTAGACGGCGGTGCCAGCCGGCCGCTGCCGCCATCCGCACCCGCCCAGCGCACCGACTTCTTCTTGCCGTCACCCTCCTTCCCGCACCCCCAATCAGCGCGATTGCCCCCTCAACGCTCGTTTTCGCAGTCATCTGAGCCAACTTCCTCGGACGCGGCGGATTACAGCGGCCGACCGGGCGGCAGCCTCTGGTCGATTGGCGCGCGCGGAGGGGAGCGTTCGCCGCTCATTCAAGACTGGTCGACGGACGTGCAGCAACCCCGCCGGCGGGCAAGCGGTGACGGACGGGAGGACGAGTGGAGCTCGAGTTCAAAGGGCAAGGGCCGGGCGACGAGCTCGTCGATGGAAGACCCGCGGTACCTGTCGTCCAACTCGGCAGACAATGACCCGGCCTACTCGCCCGTCTCACCCAACGACTCGAGCCCGCAGCTGCGTAGCTCACGCGCGCCGTGGACGTCCAACAGCAGCAGTCCTTACACAACAGAGACGGAGGATGCCTCGACCGCTGCCTCTACACGACGGCCTGGCAGCCAGCAGAGCTCCAACTTGTCGTCCTTGCGGCGCGTCGCTTCGGCCAACCTCCGTCGCTCGTCCGGGGACCCCTACAGCCCAGTCTCGTCGTACGGCGATCTAGGTTACGGCGGTCATCCACAGCTCTCGGACGACCGCGAGCAAGGCACGAGCGGCTGGAACATGCGCGGCATCGACCCAGGCCCTCGACGAGGGTTCGCCGGTAGTGGTGTGCGACCGATCGGCCGTGCACGCGGCGCAAGCATCAACTCGACCCTGTCGTCCGCCTTTTCGGTCTCGCCGCAGCTACAGACGCACCTGAGCGAGGACGAGGACGAAGGATCAGCTGGCGGCGGATCGTCTGACTTCGTCCCCCCGGCTATCTTCGTTTCCTCTACTTCACCGCCGCACGGTCGGTCGCGCGCGCTCAGCGGCTCGTCATCGCACTCGAACCAATCTTCCCGCGGCCCACCGTCTGGCGGCAGCGGGGCAAGCGGTAGCTCATACACCGCGCCGTCCTTCCTCTCGTCCGGCGCACCGAGCGCCTCGTCCGGTCCCGCCGTCCCTTCGGTACCCGAGGATGCCACCAGCTCGTTGCTCGTCCGCAGCCTCTCGCAGGGCCAGGCACCTTCTCCAAGCCGCACGCCGCCTCCGTTGAAGCACCGCATCTCGTCGTACGCGGAAGCTAAGGACCTCGTCCGGCAAGCCGAGAAGGACTTGCTCGATCTGCCTTCGAAGCGCGCGTCGACAGCCGGCGGATCGACCGTCTCGCTTGCGGCGCAGCTCGCGGCGTATGGCGAGCGGCTGGCCATCGAGCGCGAGTTCGCGCAGACATCTCATCCGGAGCCCGCTCTCGCTACAGAGCAACCTGCCGCGGGCACTGCTGCACCTGCGGAGGCGGAGGATGTTGCACGTCGATCTAGTGCCGAGGGGTCTACCGTCACGCATTCAACTGTCACGCACGCCAAGAACGACTCGTCGGGCAAGAATGTCAAGCAGAGGTCGAGCTCCGAGTCGGTCGAGTCTTCCAAGTCGCGCGGCCTCAAACTCCCTCACCTGATGGGCTTCCAGAAGCACGTGCAAGAGCGAGCAAGTCAGCGAGGTCAGTGCTCGTCTTTCCTGTGGTGCTCTACAAGTCGTCTGATGCCATCGCTCGTCGCAGCAGCTACACCCGGACCTTCAGCGTTTAGCCCCCCGTCCCTCGACCTCGGTCCCGTGCCGCAAGCTCCCCCAGCAGGCGCGCACTACCTCACCAGCATCACCACCATCCCGGACGTCGCCAAGGTATACCAGGATCGCGCCGAAGCTCTTCGTCGGCGCGGGCAGAAGGTCGCCTCCGCGCTCGGTAGCCCTCTCACGTCGCCTGTGTCGCCCTCTGTGCGCCGCGGGAGCCAACCGCCGGCCTCGGTCACGGCGGACCAGAGCAAGGTCTGGATCATCTCGGGGCAGCCGCCAACGGTCGTCAAGACAAAGCCCACGCACGACGTCTCGTCTTCGCCTCAGTCGACCATCAAGCCGTTGCCTGCCGTCGCTGGGAAAGAGGACGTTGGATCCATCAGGTCGTCCAGCAGCACCAGCCGAAAGCACTCGCTCGACGGGCACCTTCCAACGCCCTCACCCACTAACAAGGCGGCGGCTGCTCGTCTCGTGCCGCCGATCAACCTCACAGCCAGCCCTCTGCGCTCCTCGTCGCCTCTCGCCAGTTCTCGCGGCGCATCTTCTGTCGCCTCGTCCAGTGGCAAGGTCAAGCAGAAGCCCTCACCCGACACGTCTCCTCGGCACTCGAAGGACACCTTACCCGCCAACTCGCGCAGCTCACCTTCGCAATACAAGATCCTGCGCAGCTCGGTCGACGCAAACTCCTCGTCGGCCCCCTCATCGTCTACTGCGAACAGGGACGGCCCCGTCGGCCTCGGCCTCGGTCCTATTGGCGCGTCGTCAATGAGTAGCACACCCAGGGACGATTCGTCGTTGGACGCTTACGGCACCAAGCGCAAGACCTCGGCATCTAGCTGGGGATCGCGTCTTCTTCACGGCATCAGCCGCAAGGGCTGAGCCGCACCCTACACGCTCGACTGGCTCGTCTCGTCTTTGCTCGCTGCCTCTGCACAAGTCTCAAAAAGCTTCCAGTCTCTCGGCTCGGCCTCCTTCCTCCTTCGATCTCGACCACGGCCGGTTCCCGACCGTCGTCCGGCTGCCGCACGGGCGCATCGACACAATGTCTCGCACCCGACGTCTTCCGCAGCACTGTCTGCCCGCGCGCTTTCGCGACTGTATCCCCTTCCGAGCTGCCTCACTATCCACGACCCCCTTGCAACGATATCGCTGTGCTAGTGGGCTCCTTCCTTGCGCTTCGCGCGCGCTGGCATGCAACTCGCTGCCTACATCAGAGTGCGGGAGCAGACGGGTTTCCTGAGCTGATCGAAGGCCTGGCCAGCCTGCGAGGACTTCTGTCGCCGGCCGGCCGCGCGCGCTGCGTCCCGCCTTTTCGCCGCCCGCAGTCTGCTAGCTGCGACGACGCGTCCGACGGCGCCCTTCCGTCCCTGCAGCTCGTCTTCTTCATTGTACAGCAGACCAGTCGCTACCCGGTCATCACGCGCATCGACAGCGTCGCCTTCCCTCCTCGACGAAACAAGCCCTTGGCCTTCTGCTCGAGCTTTGGACGCGCGCGATCTCGTAAGCGCGACCGACGGGCCTCCGCCGCCAGCAGCACCTTCCTCCCTCGCCTCTGCCTTTGCTCCGGCTCAGCGCAGCTCCCCTTCCTCCCCAAGCCTTTGGAAGCGCCGAGCACGGTCAAAACACACACCTCAGGACCGGCTGCCATCCGCATCGCTCGTCGCGCCCTCGTGCCACCGGTTTGCAACAGGCTGCTCGCGCGCCCAGGCCATCCATCATGAGCACGCCGCTCGACCCTTCTCCGGCAGCCGGCGGGTCCTCAACAGCTTTCTCATCGTCCCATTCACACGCGCACCATCACGTACACCATCACCCTTCGCACATGCACCCCCCAGCCGATGGCTTCCGGCCGAGTACGCCCAACACCCCCTCCGGACGGAGCGAGGGCTCGTCCGCCGCAGCCGAGGAGCCTCTGACAATCGAGGCTGGGCCCAACGCCGTCTGCGCCGGCTGCAAGCGCAACATCGAGCAGGATGGCACGGCGGGCGTGGTCATCTCGTTTGGGTGCGTTTTCCTCTTGCAGGCTAGCTGTTCTGCTTCGTCGTCTTGGCAGAGCTGGCTGCCGGAGGAAGCTGCGCGTGCCGAAGACAAGGCGCTGAACCTCTGCTGCCTGGCCTTCCCTCGCTGCAGCAACTCGTTCTTCCACATTGACTGCTTCCGCTGCTCGAAGGTGCGTGTTACCAACGCCTGCTTTGATGCTCTCGGTGTGCTGAGTTGAGACCGGCGTGCGCTCATCAGTGCAACGACAAGGTCACCGCCGATGTGAACCTCCTGCTCCTCGCGGATGGCAACCCTGTCTGCTCCAACTGCAGCTACCAGGTCGGTCTAGACTCGATCACGTGCCCATCACGCGCCCCAACTGAGCCTTCGTCCTTATCGCAGTGCTACGTCTGCAAGAAGCCCATCATGGACGAGGCCATCATGACGGGTCCGTCGACGCCGTCCTGTTGCCTCGCGTGATCCTCACCTCCTGACCCTGCGCGCTCGGTACTCTCACAGGCGACGAGTCGTACCACTCAGCGTGCTTCACCTGCAAGCAGTGCAAGTGCCGCATCTCGGAGCTTGTGTTCGCTAAAACCAGCCAAGGCATCTACTGCATGGTGCGCTCGAGCTGGCCCCGTCGCCTCCCCCCCCCCTGCTCATCGCTGACTCCGTGAACGATGCGTTTGCAGAACTGCCACAATGAGCGCGTCGCCAAGAACCGCCGACATCAGGAACAAAAGCGCAAGATCGCACGCCGCGAGAAGGAGAAGGAGCGCCTGATGGAGGTGCGTTCATGTCCAGCGCCTTGGGCATGAGCACATCCTGGACTGATTGCGATGTGCTACTCTCACTTGCAGAAGCACGCTCACCAGCAGCTCCATACGGACCTCGCTCTCCACTCAGAGCTTGACCTGCACTCGGAGTTGCCGTCGACGTCGCTCCCGGCCGACCACAGCGACAACTCGCGCGCTCCCTCGCCCTCGATAGGCGGATTCGACCCGTCCACCGACTCGCGACTCCTGCGATCACCCATACCGCCGTCTGGACGACCCCCTGCTTCGTCTCCGACCTTTCAGATCGACCCGCCGAGCAGAATGAGCCGCGGCATAACGTCGTCGACGTCGATGCTGCTTCCTACTGACACGGCTCAGCACCCGGGCCTGCCACGGCGGAAAAGCGCGGAGGAACAGGCGCGCGCACAGCAGGGTAGCATTGGCCTGGACGTGCCCGCCAGGTCGACGAGTAAGCAGGAGCGTCGGCGCAGCATCAACCCCATGCACTATCCGGTTGACGTTGAGGCGGCTGTCAACGGACCGAGGTCGCCCGACCGGCAGATTTCTGATGGCGACCACCCGTCCAACCCAACGCAGGACGGCAGGCTCTCGCCACACCCTCCTTCACCCGTCCGCAGCTCCTTCTCGCACGGTCAGCGCATGTCGAATGGCCGCCACACCCCTACCTCACCCGCCTCCGCGATAAACAACACCAGCCTCAGCAGGACTCCGTCGAGGACTGAAGGCAGCCTCCCGTCCAGTACGGCGACGGCCAGAGGATCCCCCGATCCGGCCCCGTCCATCGTTAGCGGCGACTATGTCGAGCGGGTACCGCGCAGCTCGTCCGTGGGCGCTGCGCCGTCGATCTCGATCCGGCCATCTTCGCAGTCTTCGAGCAAGCACTCGGTGCACTCGCCCAAAAGATCGTCGTCGGTCTCGTCGACCGCCTCGTTCCATTCGTCGCCGTCTCGCAGCTCTCTGACGTCCGAGAGAGGAACTACGCCCACCATCGCTGTCTCGCCGTCTATCCCACGCCAGCGGTCTATCAGCGCCATTGGAAGCGAGGCGCCTCGGCTCGATGCCCACAGGCCGGTGTCCTTCCTGCTGTCGGACGACCCCGAGTTCTCTAAGCTGTTTGACAGCGCCACGCCCAAGTCTCACGGCCAGGCACTCGACGACGAGATCGACCCTCTTCTTCAGCCTCGCGCCGAAGGACAGGGAAAGCCCCGGCAAGCTCAACGCCTGCGTGAGGATTCCGAGGACTCAGCCTCGTCAGACGTTCCGCCAACGCCCATCTACTTTGAGGACCTCGATACGCCTCCGCTCGAGACGGCCGGCCTTCGCGTGCAGCGTGACTCGGAAAACTCGGCGTACCCTGGTCAGAGCGAGGTCGGCGAGACCGTGCGCCTGCTAGCAGATCTGTCGACCAAGGCCAAGAACACTGGCCAGCAAACGCTGTTGATCCGCGTTGACCAGCTCGACGAGGTCCTCAGCGCCCTCGCGCACGAGCAGGACCGTTACAGCTCGCTGAAGGAGATGTACGACGGCGTCAAGCGCGCGAGCGCGCGCTACGTCCAGGGCCTAACGGTGGCGACCGAGGACCATCAGAAGGAAGTGCAGGCGCGCGAGGAGGCCGAGGCCGAGGTCAAGCGTCTGCGGGCGCAGATGTACGGCCAGAACGCGCGCCTGTCGCTGATCGATGCCGACCTCAAGCGCCAAAATACGGCCGCCCGACGCTCGCGCGAGCTCGCGCAGAGCATCCACGGGCTCGAGACCGACATCTCGAAGCTCAAGGCCGAGCGCGATATCACCATCGCCGAGGTCGAGGAGCTTGCCAGCTCGTCCAAGTGAGTGCCCCCTGCTCGCCTTCAGGTCTCAGGAGGTAGGATGCTGACATGCATTCTCGCAACAGGACTCATCTCGCCGCCGAGGTGTCGTTTGGCGGTCCACCCTCGCTGTCGCGATCGCTCTCCAAGCGCCTTGAGACCATAAAGGAGCAGTACCGTAAGGATATCGAGCCGCTCACGGCGGATCAGGAGCGGCTCACGCGCGAGGTGAACGACCTCAAGGAGACGCGTGAGCTCATGATGGCCGAGTCGACGACGCTGCACGCTCGCAACGAGGAGCTCGCGGACCTGCAGGCCTCGCTCCAACGGCAGGTCGAGGCGGCGCAGGAGACGCTCCACCGCGCGCAGCGGCACGGGCAGCTCGCCAACACCGTCTCGTTCGGCGCCGGTCGAAATCAACACAGCGGCAACCCCTCCATCTCGTCCATCAGTTCGACTGCCCCTGGTTCGTCGCAGAGTGGGCACGAGGACGAGGTTGCCAAGTTTGTTCGCGTTGTTAAGCCCGAGACGCTCGAGCCGCCGGTCGCGGCCAAGAAGTTCAAGTGGTACGGGAAAGCTAGCAAGGGGCCCGAACACTCTCACTCGCAGTCAGGTTCTTCGTTTGCAACGCTCGCTCATTCACGCGGCAGCCCTACGCCTCCTTCAGCGCCCGTGTTCCGCGCTCGAGGCTCGCAAGACGCCAACGCCAAGGAGCACGCATTCCACAGTCACAGCATTCCGACACTGCGCTTCGTCCGATGCGACCACTGCGGCGACAAGATGTGGGGCGCGGCCACCGAGCTGCGCTGCTCTTGTGCGTCTTCCCAGCGTCCGCTGCCGAATGCACCTGACGACTGACGCTCTCTTGAGCCTGTAGTCTGCGGCTTCAACTGTCATACCAGGTGTCTTCAGCACATCAAGGCCGTCTGCCAGCACTCGACCTCGACGCTGCCGTCTCTGGAGGAAAACGCCAGCGAATCGGCACCCTTACGTGAGCTGCTCACACTCGCAAGCTGCGAAGCTGCAATGCTGACATACCATATCTTCTCAGCACCTTCCATGTTCGGCCGTCCACTCGTCGAGCAAGCTGAGGCGGACGGACAGGAAGTGCCCGTCATCGTCTCGAAGTGCATCCTCGCCGTCGAGGACAACGGGATGGAATATGAAGGTGCGTGCTCTGGCTTGCAACGACTGCAGGCAAAGCTGACCCACATGCGTCCTGCAGGCATCTACCGCAAGTCGGGCGGCAGCTCGCAGTCCAAGCACATCACCCAGTTGTTTGAGCGCGGCGACTACAACGCTTTCGACCTCGCCGATCAGGACACGTACGTCAAGACCGTCGACTTGCGTTTGCGTGCCTCACTGAAGCTCTTGTGCGCCCCTTGTTCGCAGCTTCAACGACATTAGCAGCATCACCTCGGTTCTCAAGAACTACTTCCGCGCGCTGCCGAACCCGCTGCTCACGCACGACCTACACGAGGCCTTCATTACAGCTGCCAGTGCGTACTCTTTCTGCGCCCTTCAGTTGCAAGTCTGGTCGCTGACCTCGTCCCTCTGCAGTGAAACGGGAGGCTGCCGAGAAGCGCGAGCTCATGTGCATGCTGCTGCGGAAGCTGCCCCCGCAGCACTTCCAGACGCTCAAGTACCTGATGCTGCACCTCAACCGGTGCGTCTCAATCCTTCCAGGCCTGCATTAGGGTATCTAGCTGATCCAGGTCCCCTCCTTTTAGCGTCATGGCCCTGCAGTCGATCAACCTGATGACGGCCAGGAACATCGGCGTCGTCTTTGGCCGTGAGTCGAAACGTCGCTGCCTGCTTCCTGACACGAAGCTGACCCCTCTCTTTTTTGAAAGCGACGCTCATGAGGTCGCGCGACCAAAGCCGCGAGTTCGGAGATATGGGCGGCAAGGCGCAGACGATCGACTGGCTCGTCGAGCATGCTGCTGATGCCTTTGCCGACCCAGCCTGAGCGAGCAGGCGTTCTCCTTCGCACCTTTCTCGATCCCACGAACCTCCATGTCACGCCCCTCTCCTCTCCTGTAACGCCCTCATGATCCGCTTAGCACCTCTCGCAACCGCACGTTAAGCTCACCTTCCAGCGCAAAAGAGTATCTCCTTCCTTGTTCGACGACCGCACAGGAGACAGATCCTAGACCCTAGTACTAGTGATACCCAGTTCTGCGTGAGATTCGTATACCCTTTCGACCCAGTCCTCTGACCTGCGCATCTGCAGTGGGGAGGAAATCGGTGGTGCACGGCCCAGTTCAACGGCGCTGAGGATATTCTGCAGGACTACTAGCGGTCTGAAAGAAACGTAAGAGCCTGTTTGAGTGCCGGCTTTGCGCTCTTTCTCGAATCGCTTTTCTCCTTTTGATCGCCTTCGATAACATCCATCAGCCCTTCCGCTCATGTCGGAGCGTCAGCAAGTGAGCAGTGCTTCGACGCGTTTGACGACCTTGGAGAGGTCGCTTTTTCGATCGCGTCGAACAGCTCTTTTTCGCCGATCCCTTTGTTCTCCCCTTGAAAACGAAAAGCAGCTCCCAGTCTGTTGTTCACAGAACGAGCTCTTTTTATTGACGAGCGGCCCACTGAAAATCGTGGGGGCCCTAACAACACTTCGAGAAAGCGGTCTGGTCTGGTACTCAAAACAGGCTCCCAGTCGGGTGAGGCCCGCATGAGCCGACGGCGTGGAACTCCGTCAAGGAAAGTATGGGGACCGGCGGTTTCCCAAAACAGAACAGCCAAGTGCCCCGTTCTCGTGTGCCTGCTCCGCACTCTTCTCCAACACCACCCCAGTGCTCCCCCGCTGACCTTGCGCATTTGGCCGCTTGCAGGCTCGGGTCACTGACCTCTGCCTGCTTGCAGCACCGACAGTGCCGTACTTCCGATACAAAAGCTGGGACGAAGAAAGGGACGTGGTTCTTTCTTCCCTTTCCTTCTCTCTCTTCCTCTTGCAGCCCGATTTCTCCCTCTCCCTCTACCCCATCCTTCGTTGCCGCCATGTCCACCGTCGACCAGAAGAAGGCTGCGGACGACCAGGTCTCGTTTGACGAGGACCCGAAGCGCACGGCTGAGCTTGAAGCAGCCAACGGGCCCATCAATATTCCCGACCGTGCTCGCAAGGAGAAGAAGCTCCTGCGCAAGCTGGACGCTCGTTTCTCGATCCTGATCCTGATCTATATCCTGAACTGTGCGTCCCTCGCCTTTACCGGGTGTTTTGGGGCGAGGGCTGACTTCACTCCCCTTTGCTGTGCAGATATCGACCGCAACAACCTGTCTGCGGCCAAGACGAAGGGCCTCGCCGAGGACCTCGACCTCAACAACACCCAGTACTCGACGTGTCTGTCCATTTTGTATGTGGGCTACATCCTTATGTACGTCTGTCGCTTTCTCGGTGGTCGAACTGAGTGCGCGCGCTGACTGCGTTCATTACAGGCAGGTGCCCTCGAACGCCATCGTCCAGCACACCGGCCGACCCTCGATCTACCTCCCGACCTGCATGACGATCTGGGGAGCGATCTCTCTCCTCAGCGGCTTCACGCACAACTTTGTCGGCTTGCTCATGACTCGTGCGTCGCGCGTCACTTCAACTCTTTCATCCTTTTGCCTGACATCGCCCCTCCTTCTCTCTAGGCTTCTTCCTCGGCTTCGTCGAGGCCGCCTTCTTCCCTGGTGCGTTCCTCAGCGGCTAATTTGTGCTCGTGCGCACCCTCTGACCAGCCTGCATATCTTTTCGCGCATCAGGGGCTATCTTCTTGTTGTCGAAGGTGCGCTTCTGCTCTTTTTTCCCCCGTGCCCACTTGCTGACCGTAATTGACGCGTCGCCATATCTCTGCTATCGCAGTGGTACACTCGCAAGGAGCTCGGTCTGCGCACTGCCATCCTCTATTGCGGCTCCCTTATCTCCAACGCCCTCGGCCCTCTCATCGCCTCTGGCATCCTCGGCAACATGGAAGGCAAGCTCGGACACCGCGCATGGACTTGGCTTTTTGTCGTCGAAGTTAGGTAGGAGTCTCTCTTGAGAGGGACGGGAATCAAGTCCTAACGCGTTTGCTTCGCCCCACAGGTGCCATTACGATCTTCGTCGCACTTCTCGCTATGTAAGTCACCCTTTTCCCCACGACCGATACAACTGATATTGACCTACTCGCTACCACCCTGCTGCAGCGTCGTCCTTCCCGACTTTCCTTCGAACTCGCGCGGCTTTTCGGAGGAGGAGCGACTTCTCGCCCAAGCTCGCATGCAGGAGGACGCCGGCGAGTCGGACACCGACACCCATACGTTTAGCCAGGCCGTCATGATGTGCATCCTCGACCCTAAGATCTGGGTAATGAGCATCGCCCTCACCGCCATGGTCGTCGGCCTGTCGTTCAACCAGTTCTTCCCTCGTGCGTGTCGACCGGCCATTTTTGCCAAAGTCTCTCATTAACGTCATTTCCCAACACGCCTCGCAGAGATCACCACTACCCTCGGCTACTCGCGCACGGTCTCCCTGCTTCTCTGCGCTCCTCCGTTTGCCTGGGCGGCCCTCGTCGCCTTCGCTGTCGCCCGGCACTCGGACGTCAAGCAGGAGCGCTTCTGGCACATTGTTGCACCCCTCTGCGGCGGTATCGTCGGCTTCATCATTGCCCTCTCAACCCAGGTCACTGCCGCGCGCTACGTTTCGCTCTTCCTGATGGCCTCCTCATACGCTGGATTCGTCGTGCTGTACGCATGGCTCAGGTGCGTCTCGACTCTCCCTCTCCCCTCACCTCTCAACTTGAGGACACGGTTTACTAACTTTCCCTCCCTCCAGTGGCTCCTTCCCTCGCCCTCCGATGAAGCGTGCAGTCGCTGTTGCGTTCGTCAACGCCTTCTCGCAGGTGAGTTTCGCTCGAACCTCAACTGCTGTTGCTACTGCGTGCGCGTCGCTAAGACATCCCACCCCCTCCCCTCCTCCGTCAGCTCGGTAACATCAGCGGTGCATACACCTATCCCGCCAACTGGGGCCCGTCCTACCGTTACAGCTTCGCGATCGGGCTTTCGATGTTCCTCGCGACCTTCATCGGCCTGTGGCTGCACCGCTTCCTGCTCCAGCGCGAGAACGCAAAAATCGAGGAGGCCGAGAACCGCGGCGACTCGACCTTTGCCCCTGGCTTCCGCTACCTGCTCTGAGGGGATGCGCAGCGTGTTGCCTGTATTTGTACACAATTTTCATGCATCCTTGCTTCCACGCGATCTCGTTTGCTCGCGAAAGCAAAAGCCCCCCTCGTGTCACGACCCCGTCCCTTTGTGAAACAGAGCATACGATCAGGATCCTCAGTGCTGCCTCATCTGCGCCATTGACGATGTGCTCAACCAAGTACGAGTTTTTGTCGATTTCAAAGTCATCACAGAAGACGGGATGAGTACAACCAATTGATGCGACAAGTAGCGGTTAAGCAGCAGGGGTACTCGGTGAAATCCGAGGCGGCGGGGACGTAGATGGCGACGGGGAAGCAGACGATTCGCTCGTAGGCGTCGCTGACGTTGGGTTTGACTTGCCTGCAGGACGAGGCCGGCGCAGAGGGAAAGCACGGCTAGAGACGAATTGCAGAAAAAGGTCAGCGACTTGCGACGCGCAGAGACAACAGAGACGAGACGCGCCGACTAAGCAAGCCTGCCTTGAAACCTTTGACATCGCCCCTCAGCCCGCCGATGAGCTGCAGCACGTCCGACACGCCCTCCTGCGCGGCGCCACCAGCTGGCTGACCCCACGCACCGCCCACGCCCAGTGCGCCGGCGCGCTCGAGCGAGTTGGACAGGGCGTTTGACCCATAAGCGTTGCCAGCTCGCGGTCTGTGTGAGTGCCAGGAGCTCGCATCAGCTTGCGAAGTGATGGGGTAAGGGAGGGCACGTACGTCTTCGCGCTGAACCCGAGAGACGCCGACGTCCACTCGCGCGAGACGTTCTGCAGGGACCGGACGAGTGTTTGTGGGCGTGGACGGGGTGCAAGCGAGGGCAGGCACGCCGCAAAGTCGAGCATCTCGGACTCGGGGAGGGCGAAAGCGCGCTGCTGCGCCGCCAGCGGCGCGAGGGCGGAGGTTGAAGACGGGCTGTTGTCCGGATCGTTAAGCTCCTCCTCCGGCTTCGAGGCCTTCTCTTCCTGCCCCTCTTGCACGTCTTCCTCTCCGGTGTTTTCGCTCGACGCCTGATCCTCAGCATCTTCGATCTCAGCTTGCCTGCGGCCTGCACGAACGCCGAGCAGCACCTTCAACCGGCGCTGGACGCGTCCGAGCCGAGCGCTGTGGTCCGATTCGAGGACCTCGGTCGCTGCTTTTGTGCGAAGGATCCTCGGATACAGGAAGGTCTGCTCCGCGGTCAAGCCGTGTCAGCGAAGAAGAGGATGTGAGATGATCGAAGGGCAGGCCTCACGGTCCAGACGTACGCGCCAACGCCGCCAGCGCCCAGGACGAGCATGACGACTGCCGTCACAAGCCGCAGGAACGCTGGCAACGGTGACTGGGCCGACGCGAGCCTCGACCGAGGATAGCTTGGTACGGGAAGAGGCGGAAGGCGTGCGAGGGAGGACATGGGTGATCGTGCTGATAACACTAGCCGGTCGTCGGACAGCTGCAGATGCCGGAGGAGGGCGTGGAGCGGTTGTTGGCGAAGGCCCGAGTGTTGGATACCGCTGGAGCGGGCAGAGTCGGGAGAGGACGAGCTTGAGAGAGCGAAGGTGTCTTGGATCGACGTCTCGATGCTGGGCCGAGGCTGAAGGGAGAGGCAAGGATACGGTCAAAGGCGGATCGCGCGGCTTCCTGTCCCTCCTGACGACCATGACCACAACCGGTGCCAACACTTGAGAGCCCGCCCAACCCTACATCCTCACGCAGATGTCGGCTCTCAACCCAACGGCAGCGTCATTCGTCCCTCATGCGGCCGTGCGAAGCTCATCGGGGTTGCCGCTGCCGCTCGAGCGGCAAGACGAGTCGAGCTCGGGCCCTTGCGCCAGCAAGCGACGCACGCCGGTCCCTCCCAAGCCCGTTCTGTGCCGCTTCTTCCGCACGCCGAACGGCTGTCCCTCTGGCCAGGCCTGCCGCTTCGTCCATGGTGCGTTCATGAGCTTGGGCGGCCATTGGCTCCAGAGAGGCTAACCCGCCTGCCCGGCTTGCTGCTGCTGCGCACCTTATTCTCACAGAGGAAGTGGGCTCCGTCGGCCCTTTCGAGCCCGGCAAACACGCACGTCTAAAGCGCGAGAAGCGAGCAGCGCGGGAGGGGGAGTTGAAGCGGCGAGCGGTGGAAAGAGCCATTGACAAGCGGTCCCTCATGAGCTGCAAGTTCTGGCTTCACGGTGCGCCCCGCTCAACACTCTTCCTCTTCTCCCCCCTGGCGTAGCGCTGAACCTCCCTCTGCTTCGCCAGGCTTCTGCCACCGCGGAGCGTCGTGCGTCTACGCGCATGCGGTCAACCCGCCGACGATGGACGAGGTGATCAGCCGTTCTGACGCCGGCAGCGCCGCCTCCCCCTTCCGCTTCGTGTCCACTGCGAACCACCAGCGCGAGGACGCGAGCTCAGAGGGGAGCGGCAGCGAGAGCGGAGAGAATGCGTGCGGAGTGTGCTTTGAGGTGCCGCAGTTCTACGGCCTGCTCGGTGCGCTCCTCCGCCTTCCCGCCTGCGTTCGCTCGCTGATCGGGTGCTCGTTGTCGATCTTACGGGCGTTCAGAGGGCTGCTCGCACGTCTTCTGCCTGCCTTGCATCACCTCCTGGCGCGCGACCTCCTCCAAAACGGGGCCGGACGAAGGGTCGAACGCAAAGAAATGCCCGCTCTGCCGCGAGCGCAGCCACTTCATCACCCCGAGCTCACGATTCTTGCCGGCCGGCGACGAGAAGCGCGCGGTTGTCGCGACGTATAAGGAGAGTATGGCCAAGAAAGAATGCAAGTGCGTCCTGACTCCGGCGTGTTCTTCTGCATGCCTGCGCTAACGCCCTGTTGCAACGATCGCGCAGGTACTTCAAGGAGTCCTTCGTTAAGGACCCCGATGGACTGCCATCCTGCCCCTTCCACAATAACTGCTTTGTGCGTCCCTTCGACGATCTTGTGCTTCAGCACCATTGCCGAAACGCGCCGTTCCTCATCTACACCATACAGTACTCGCACGCGAAGCCCTTTCCCTCCGGTCGACCGTACCTCTTCCCCGACCGGCCTGCAGGTTCGCGCTCGCACCGCCGTTCGTCGTCCCCCTGGGCCACCGGCGACGCCCACACTGCCGCCATCGCGGCCCTTTTGCGCGTCGTCGTCCCCCCCGCGGCGGCGGCGCTCGATCCCGCCAGCGTTAGCGTCGTCGCGGAGGCCGAGCGGCTGTTCGACGAGGCGGGCACGCTGAGCCTGCTCGGGGAGGGAATCCGTGCAAGGCAGCTGCTGCGCCGCGCGGTGGCGATGCTCGCTGGAAGGCTCGAGGACCACAACAATCGGCTGCCGACGCTTGCGGTAGAAGATTGGGAGAGCGACGACTTCTTCTGAGAAGGGTCAGGAATCGACGAGGGGAAGGAGGAATTTCGCCGTAGGAGCGGAAGGACGGGAGACGACCTGACATGCCCATGTACACTGGAGATGATGACTCTGACGACCCCAACGACGGCCCTGGTTTTTCGAGTTCGAGCGACGGCAGGGTGAGCTAGTACTTAGGAATGCCTGAGGTTTGCGGGAATAAAAGCGGATAAGGAGGAGAGGGGGATGCGTTGCAACGCGTTGCGGAGGGAATACAAAGAAGCGGAAGGGAGGAGGCGCGCGACCTTTTGACATGGGGCAATTGAGAGATGAAGTGGTCATGCAGGGGAGCGATGAGGCGGAAGAGGGAGGCTTAGCGGCGGTCGGGCCACGATGCGATCTCGACGATGGCGTCCTTCGCGTGCAGGACGCTCTCCTTGTCTGCAAGTGAGAGAGAGAAAAAGCGTCAGCCTCGGTCGACAGGCCACTTATTCAGGGGAGGCGACGCACCGCCAACGATCTCGATCAGGTCCGAGCCGTTGTTGCCGACGATGATGTCGGCGCCGCTCTCGGCCCTGAGGCGCTGGATGGTCGAGCCCTTGCTGCCGACAATGCGCGCGCTGGAGCGAAAACAAAGAGGAGACTGTCAGCGGAGTTCGGATGAAGGCAAGGCGGAAAAGAGGGGAGCCAATGGAGAGAGGTGGGAGATCAGAAACAATGGGATTTGTCGTCCAGGCACGATGGCCCTCAGTGGGTGGTGATGTGTTGTCATCTCGTCAAGGCCGGTATTGCCGGGCCGGGTGAAGGAGAGGAAGATGTAGGAGCGAAACTGACAAGACGGATTGCGGTAGCCCGACGATGACACCGAGCGAGTTGGCCGTCTTGGCCTGCTCGAGCGCCTGCTCGATGACCTTCTTGCCCTTCTCGAGCGACTCGGCGTTGCGAGACTTCAGCGTCCACTGGACCTCCTCCTCGGACCCGCCGGCGTAGCGGTCAAAGATCTCGAACAAGTAGTCGATCTCGGTCGACGGCTCGTAGTCGTCGGCGTCGTCGATGCGGCCGGTGCCGTTGGACGTCGACTTGGTTGACGGGCGGGGCGTCTCGGGCTTGGGCGGCGCAGGGGGGTTGTCGACCTGAACGCCGGCGTTGCGGAGATTACGGAAGATGAAGCCGCGGTCGCTCGAGGTGATGGCGTTGATGTACTTGGACGGAATCGAGATGGTTGCCGTCTGCTGGTCGGGCTGGGGCGTGCGCGTGCGCGAAGGAGCCTGCTCAGCGACGATCGAGAGCTCGGCGATGGCAGCGTCGACGGCGGCGCGCGAACCGGCGACCTTGACGATCGACTTGGGGTCCTCAGAGGCGAGCGCATCGGCGTTCTCAATGGCGCCGAACGTCTCGTACTGCCGGCTGCCGGGGAACTGGATGCTGTAGGATTTGGCAGGGGAGGTCGCGTCAGCACGAGCAGCAACCATGCGTGAAACGGGAGGAGACGCACGTAGCGCCGGTCTTCTTCTGCAGCTCGATCAGCGCAGAACCACCGCGACCGATCTTGGAAGCGTGCGTCGGGACGGGGACGGAAACACCGAGGATCACCCTGTCCTTGAGCTCGGCGACGATGCGCTCAAGCTCGGCCTGGATCTTGGCGACGAGCGCGGGTTCACCACGCAGGCGGACCTCGTCCGACTCGTTGCCGTTCTTGGGGAACGAAACAAGGCCGGCCTGCTGGCGACCGTCCGAAGGTCCGCCAGCCTTGGTAACAATCTCCCTGAGGCGAGAGCCGCCAGGTCCGATGAGCTGGCGGTGGTATTGCGAGTCGATGTTGATGATGACGGTTGTCTCCTCGCCGACGGTGCCGGCGATCTCGAGGATGGCAGCCTTTGCTTCAGCGATGGCCTTCTTGGTGCCCTTGAGCGTGATGTTGGTCGTCGGAGTCGAGCTGTCAGCCTTGTCGACGTCGATGATGGCATCCGTCTCGGCCTTGATCTGGTTGATCTGCGCTCCGCCCTTGCCGAGGACCTTTGCGACAGCCCGCGAAGGGATGGCAAAAGTGATGCTCTGGCCGGTCTCTTTCTCGTACTCGACGGCCTCGAGGAGCTCGGCTTTGGCCGAAGCGACGCCCTTCTTGCCACCGCGAACGATGACCTCGTCGGGCTTCTGGTCGGTGCCGTCACGGGGGAAGGTGATCTTGACGCCGTACTTTTCTTCGAGACGGATGGCGTACTTGCCAGAAGAGCCGATGAGCGCCGGGTGGTACTTCTTAGGGATCACGAGCTGAATCGTCGTCTCGTCGGCGAGTCGCTCGACCTGCGCAAGCAGGCGGCGCTTGGCCTCCTCGACGCCCTCCTTGCGGCCGACGATCTTGCAGGTGACCTTGGCGCCAGTAGGCTTCTTAGCCTTCTTGCCGTCAACGGGAGCAGCGGCGGCAGGGGCATCGTCGAACTGCACGCGGACGCCGAGATCCTCGCGGAGCTTGTTGATGGCCGAACCGGCCGAACCGACGAGGTGGCCGACGTGCGCCTGGTCGACCTGGAACTCGGCAGTGTAACCGTTGATGATCGAGTCGTTCTTGGCCTCGTCGACGATGCGCAGGATCTCCTTCTCAACACGCTCGACGTCAGCCTTCGGCCCGCGAATGACGACGCGGTCCTTGTCCTCCTCCGAGGCCTCGCGGCCAGCGCCGATACGAACGCTGACAACCTTCTCCTCGCCGATGAGGCTGCGGACAGATGACAAGATAAGGTCAGCCGGATACAGGACGCGGTGAGCAGGTGATATGATGCGCACGCGTTGAGAGTCGTGCCGCCGGTGCCAATGATAAAGCGGTGCCACTTGGCGTCGACGTCGAGCGTGCTCGTCTTGAGGTCGGCGACGTCCTTGACGAGCTTCTCGAGCTCGGCCTTGACCTCGGACAGCTTGCCCTTGACGTCGCCAGAAGCCGACGGGAGGATAAGGAAGACGGTGTTGGCCTCGGGTGAGTCGGGCGCGGTGGTAGCCGAGGGGAAGATGACGTCGACGCCGTGCTGCTCCGAGAACTGGGCAATCTTTGCACCCTTCTTGCCAATCAGGATGCGGTGGAGGACCTGCTCAATCTCAAGGCGCTCGACGCGGTCTTTGCCCACGGACTTTGCGCGGTCGGCGACCTCCGTCTTGGCCTTGAGCACGGCCTGCTTGTCCTCGCCGACAAACTCGAGCAGGACGGTGCCGGTCGACTCGATGGACGCTTTGAGCGGGGCGTAAATCTTGGTCGGCGGGTTGGCAGCGGCGACCAAGCGGAGCGCGCCAGAGCGGACGAAGTAGGTGAGAAGGGCGAGGCCGTGGGCGAGATCGCGGTGGACGGCGGCCAGGTCGAGCGTCTCGACAGTGATGGCGTTAGCCTTCTGCATGACGGTCCCGAGGGCGTGCGGAAGGTTGCCTTGCGGGCCACGGATGACGACCGTGTCGGACGGGTCCGAGATGGTGGGAAGCTCGACGATGCAACCGTGCGCCTTGAGGATCTCGTCGGCGTTGGTACCGACAAGGAAGCGGTGCTGGCGCTTGGGGATGGAGAAGTTGAGCGTCGTCGTCGACGATTTCTGCGGTCACAGAAACGGCAAACTGTCAGAGCTGGTCAAGATATGATGCAAGGGAAGGACGTACGAGGTCCTCGTACAGGTCCTCAATCTGCTTGACCACCTGCGCAACGGCCTCCTTCTCGCCGGTGACGATGATGGCCATGTCCTTGTCCTTTTTGAGCGCCGCGTCGTCGACGGTCTCCTCGCCCTTCTCCATGGCCTCGGCCATCTTCTCAAAGGCCTTGATCATGCGGCTCGGCGGAACGTTGACCTTGACGCCGGTCTGCTGGTCGGCGAACTGGGCCTCGAGCTCCTGCTTGCGTGCGGCGATGTACGGGTAGTACGACGCGGGGATCGTCTTGATCTTTGTCGTGCCGGTCGACGTGCGGTGGCCGATGAGCGACTGAAGATGCGCCTGGGCTTCGAGCGCAGACGTCTCGGCGCCCGAGATGGTGACCTCCACTGTCTCCTCCTCCTTCTCCTCCTCGTCGTCCGAGTCGTCGGAGGGCGGCAGCGGCGTCGGTGCGGGCGAGGAAGTGTCGCGCTTGGGGATGTTGATGCGGCAGCCCGTGGCCTCGGTGATGGCCTTGAGCGTCGCACCCTTGGGGCCGATGAGCGTGCCGAGCGTCGAGACGGGCGCGTTGAGCGTGAGCGTGACGACCTTGGACAGCTTGTTGACGAGCTGGCGGGCGGCGTCGCCCGTCTGCTTGTACGACGAACCCTTGATGAAGAAGGTCGTCACGCCCGTCTTCATCTGCTTGGACGCCTCGATCGAGCATTTGGTGCTGTCCATGATCTGGCGCATCGTCGTGCCGAGCGGGATGACCTTGCCGTCCCTGTCGGTCTGAGTACCAACGACGAGCGACAGCGACTCGGTCACGGTCGTCGGCTTGGGCGGCGCGGGCGGCGCGGGCGGCGCGGCGCGTGCTTTGGACGAGGACGCTCCCCACTTCGGGGCAGCGCGAGGCGCGGCCGACGGCGCGAGCGAGGGAAAGGCAGACTCGGACGAGGTGTTGAGCTCCTCGGCCGTCAACTGCCGCGGTCGAGACGAGTTGTTGCCGTTGGCACCCGAGCTCGAGGTCGACGGGGCATCCGAGAGCGAAGGGAAAGGGTCGGGCGCTCCCTCGAGCTCGTGCCGCTGCAGGGCAAGAGGAGCGAAAGAAAGCAAGTTAGCAGGAGCACAGGGAAGTAGTATCCCAGCTAGGCAGTCGACCATAGCTCTGCAACGACTTTCGTGCACGTGGAAGGCGAGCTGAAGGCCTGAACACCGGTCGTTGCTCTTTTCCATCGCTGCTGTTGAGCCAGCGCACGACAGTTGGCCCAGAAGCAAACCCCGTCAACCGCCCGATGAGATGACCAAGAACACAACGCACCTTCTGCAGATCGGCTGCACTGAGAGACATGTCGGGAAGCGGGAACGAAAGAGAGGAAGAATGAGAAGGAACGGAGAGGGGAGGAGGAGGAAGGTGCAGGGCGGCAGGCAGATGGGAACTCGCGAGGCCGCCGCAGCGAAAGCGCGGAGGCCTGTTTCAGCCCGACGACCATCTCAACCGTCACCTAGACCTCCCAGTTCGCACCCGGTCGTCTTTGAAGGCCTTCAGCAGCTGCTCCTCGCCGTTCGCTTTCCAGCTGTAACAAGATCGCCTAGGGTCTGCTTGCTTCGGGCGCCGCCAGCAACCATGTCCGCCGCCGCCGCCGCCGTCGCCCCCCCTTACGCCGCCGCGCCTCCCCTGCCCTCGTCGCCGTCCAAGACGTCCAAGGTGCTGCACGACGCCGACGCTCGGTTGTCATCGCGTCCGGCATCACATCAGCCTGGTCAGACCTACCTGCAGCCGTCGCTCGCAGCCTCGCTCAAGGCGCGCTTGGCTAAGGCTGAGCTGAAGCGCGGCGAGTGGGTCGGCATCGCTGTCGTTGGCCTTCTTGCGCTCGTCGTCCGCCTCTGGCGCATCTGGGACCCGTCATCGGTTGTGTGAGTCCCATAGGCATGATCGCTGCTCAACGCTCACCCGTCGAACGACACTGACCGACCTTTATCTCCTGCGGCGCAGGTTCGACGAGGTTCACTTTGGCGGCTTCGCCAGCAAGTACATCCGACGCTCCTTCTTCATGGACGTCCACCCGCCGCTAGCCAAGCTGCTTATTACGTTCGCCGCATGGCTCGGCGGCTATCAGGGTGGCGCGGGAGAGGACTTCAAGGACATCGCAAAGTGCGTTTGGTCCTTACCACCTGCAGGTCTTTCCTCTTGCATGCGCAGTCACTCTGACCCGAGCTCGCGTTATCCTCCAGGGAGTACCCCGCCTCGGTCCCGTACACAACCATGCGCTTGCTGCCGGCACTGCTCGGTGCCACTTTGCCTATCCAGACGTACCTCACCCTGCGTGCGCTCTCGCTCTCGCCGCTGTCGTCGACGTTGGGATCGCTCCTCGTCCTCTTTGAGAATGCTCTCACGGCGCAGTCTCGGCTCATCCTGCTCGACTCGCCCCTCGTCTTCTTCACAGCCCTCACCGTTCTTTGCTGGTGCCGCTTCTCGAACATCGACCAGGCCCAGCCGTTTTCGCGCTCGTGGTGGAAATGGCTCGGCGCGAGCGGCGCCTCCCTCGGCGCCGTCGTCTCGTGCAAGTGGGTTGGCCTTTTCACCATCGCGACCATCGGCCTGTCCACCGTCTTCCAGCTCTGGGCGCTTCTCGGCGATCTTCGCGTGTCGCCGCGCGTCTGGCTCAAGCACTTCTTCGCGCGCGCCCTCGGTCTCATCGTCGTCCCGGTCCTCGTCTACCTAACCTGCTTCCAGGTTCACTTTGCGCTGCTCAACGCGAGCGGTGACGGTGATGGGTTCATGAGCTCGGCCTTCCAGCACACTCTCAAGGGTCACGGCATGGACGACACCTTTGCTCGTATGTCCAGCGTTGTTCGAAAAGCTCCCGCCGCTGAGACGATACCTCCTCCCCTGTACTCGCAGAGGTCGCATATGGCAGCAGCATCACCATCCGACACTCGCACACGCAGGGTGGCTACCTGCACTCGCACCTGCACAACTACCCTGGCGGCTCGAAGCGTGCGCGCTGTCGCCTTTGCCGCCCTTCATGCCGGCGCTGACATTTTTGTTCCGCACGTTTGCAGAACAACAAATCACGTTGTACCCTCACAGCGACTACAACAACGAGTTCCAGGTCCTGAACGTCTCGGCGACGTCGACGATCGTCCCGCTCGACCTCACGCTCACCGAGCCCGTCTTCCTCAAGGACGGCGACCAGATCCGGCTCGAGCACGTCAGCACCAAGAAGCGCGTGCACTCGCACGACGTCCGCCCGCCCATCAGCGAGGTTGACTTCCAGAACGAGGTCAGCGGCTACGGTTTCGAGGGCTTCGAAGGCGATGCGTAAGTCTTTGTCATCTCACCTTTCCCGCTCGGTCGCCGTCGGCTGTTCTGAGAGCTCATCTCCGCATCACGCAGCAACGACATCTTTGTTCTCGAGCTCTCGCACTCGCCCACGCGCCGCTCGCGGCAGAACCTGCTGGCGCTGCGCTCGCAGTTCCGCCTGCGCCACCTTCTGACGGGCTGCTACCTCTTCTCGCACAAGGTCAAGCTGCCCGACTGGGGCTTTGAGCAGCAGGAGGTGACGTGCAACAAGAACCCGACGCTCGACAACAGCCTGTGGTATGTTGAGACCAACACGCACTACCTCTGTGAGTCGTCCTTCTTGCTTTTCCTTCCGATACCGCAACCAATGACCGCTTCGACTTTCGCTTTCCTCGCTCGCAGTGCCGTCCACGGCCGAAAAGGTCAACTACGACAAGCCCGGCTTCCTCGCCAAGTTCCTCGAGCTCCAGGCTGTCATGTGGCGAACGAACGCTGGCCTGACCGACCGTCACGCGTACGACTCTCGTCCATCGGCCTGGCCCCTGCTCAGGCGCGGCATCGTACGTCCAACTTGATGTCCGCGTGGAAGAGAGAACGATGCTGATGAGCAGCGGTCGAGCGTCGCAGAACTTCTGGGTCAAAGATCACAAGCAGATTTACCTGATTGGGAACCCCTTCGTCTGGTGGACGAGCACTGTCGCTGTCGCTTCTTACGTCGTCCTCCGGCTCGCCATGATCGTCCGCGCCAAGCGCGGTTTCCGCGATCTGCACCACCGTCCGTGCAGCTCAGCCCTTCGCAGTCGACCAAATTGCTGACGGTCATTGCACCCTGCAGCCCTCGTAACGACGTACGACTCGAACCTCGCCTTCCTCTTCTCGGCCTGGGCCCTGCACTACTTCCCCTTCTACCTGATGCAGCGCCAGCTCTTTCTGCACCACTACCTTCCCGCGCTCTACTTCTCGATCCTCCTCTTCGCCGTTGTCTTTGAGGCCGCGACGTCGCGCACCAAGCCCCGGACTCGTGCGGCTGCGGCAGGCGTCGTGCTCCTGTTCGCGCTGTACGGCTTTGCGTACTTCAGCAACTTCACGTACGGCCGGCCGTCGACCAAGGCGGCGTGTCTGAAGGCCAAATGGCGCAAGAACTGGGACTTCTCCTGGTGCGCCCCTCCGACGTTCTCGATCCTCAAAAACGCGGCTGACCCTTGCCTTTGCTACAGCGCCGACTTCCACGACAACCTATCGCAGTACACCCCGTCCAAGAACGACTACCCCGTTCAGTCGGCCGCGGTCGGCGGTCTCGACGCGCACACGACGCTCGAGCAGCACGTTGCGCCTGTCGAGGCCGGCCCGAATGCCTTTGAGCACAAGGCCGTGCCCGTGTACGAGGCGCAGGCGGCGGCCGCGCTTGAGCAGGGCGAGGACGCGTTCTTGCCAAAGCACGGCGACGCGGGCGACCTCGCGACGGGCGCTGCGGCCGGCCAGCCCGACGGCGTGCACAACGACGGCATCCTGACGGCCAGCGGTGGCGCGCCGGACGACGACCAGGTCCCCCCGCCCAACGTCGACCTCGGCAAGATCCAGTTTGAGAACCTGCACGGCGCTGACAGGGCCGAGGCGAGGAAGCTTGTCGAGGAGGCGTTGCGCAACGAGATTGCGGACGAGGAGGCACGGTTGATGCAGGCGCAGAAGGAACACGAGGCAGCGCTGGCCGCCGCCGCCAACGGACCGAAGTGAAACCGGACGTGACTCATAGGGCGTGCAATGGAAAAGAGCATCCCTCAAACACGATCACTGTCTGCGAGGAGAGCGCACCAAGGAGGGCAGTGAATAGCGGGCGGTCGATGAAAGAAGCCTGTCTAAGTTTCTTTTAAACTCATAAAAAGCAATCATATAACTTGCGATTGCGAGGCTCGTGCGCCCGGCGCGCGCAGCGGCAGCGACGCAACCAGCGCCAGCACCCCTGGCTTCCTTCAACAGTCGGCTCGGAGGGACAGGATGGATGCCGCCCTCACTCCTCTATCCTCGTCAAAACCCGACCTGTACGAGGGTGAGGAGATCCAGTCGCGCTCGTTTGACGGCATCGGCCTGTACTCTAGGTGAGCAGCACGCTAGCTTCCCCTGCCGGACGCTCCCTCCTAGCTGACGGCTCAACCGACACTCTTCCGCGTAGAAACACCAAGCTTTCCGCGCCTCTAGATCTCCTCACGGCTCGCATCACCTCGCATCGGATTCTGCTCGTTCCGCCTACGCCGCTGCCGTCCTCGCCTTCGCCGCATGGCGTCTCCATCGCACTGGCCGACGTCCGCTCGACCGAGTTCTACGCCGGCTTCCTCAAGTCCTCCGCCAAGGTGACCCTGACACTTTCGTCAAGCAGCAAGTTGGAAGACTCGCAGGTCGTCACTGCTGCTGCTCCCGGGTGGACATGCGGCGTCTGTGGCTTCGGGAACGCCCCTTCGCCCCCGGGCGCAGCAGACCGTCTCGTGAAGTGCACCATGTGCGGCATTACGCGCGACAAGTCCCGGCTCGCCAACACAATAGCAGTCAGGTCGCCGCCCGGCAGTATACCGCATTCGCGACCGTTGTCAGCGGCAGGAACGCATAGCTCGTCGACCTCGCTCGCCTCTACGCCATCATCGCCCACACCCGCTTCGAGCACCGACAATCAGCAGGTTGCCTGTCCCACCTGCACTTTCCTCAACTCTCCCCTTCTCAACTCGTGCGAGATCTGCACGACGCCGCTGCCCAAGCGGCCCAAGCTCAACGGAGGCGCTTCGAGTATTCATGTCCCGACACCGACACCGTTGGCCTCTTCCACGTCGGCGTCCCCAGCTCCTATCATCGTCGACTCGATCATCCGACTGAGCTTCCGGCGCGGCGGCGAAAAAGAGTTCTACGCCATCCTCAAGCGTGTTATGGGTGCAAAGACGTGGGATGGCGGTCAGGTCAGTCTAGCGTGCTTTACTTCGCTGTCATCGGGCACTGACGCTTCTCGCTATGCAGCCTCGCAAGGCCGCAGCGTCCATATCGCCAACTGCACCGCCTGCGCCAGCCCCCACTTCTGGCATCGACCGCATTCTGAACACGATGAGCGTCCAAGACTCGTCTCGCAGTGACGACATCGAGACGAGCCTGCGCGACCTCGACTCGCTCATGGCGAAGGCGAGCGAAATGGTTAAACTCGCTTCCACGCTCTCCAGCCGCCTTCCACCCTCGGTCGACGCATCCATATCGGGCGGGCCGACGGCCATCCTCACCGCGCCTGCAGTGACGCAGGACATGATCTCGTCGACCGCCGCTTCGGAGGAGGCGTACCTGCGCGAGTTGGCGAAGGAGCTCGCGGGGCTGTTAACGGGGAAGGACGGGCTGATGGTGGACAGCGTAGTGCACGTCAAGGGTAAGGGTGAGGAGAAGCGCAAGGGACGAGGCATGATCGGCCTGGACGAGATCTGGTGCTTGTGGAACCGTGCGCGCGGCGTCGGTGAGTTGCCACTCCTCATGCACGATCTAGGGCGTTGCGCTGCTCACCCAATATCTTGCAGCCCTCATACCTCCGAAGACGTTCCGAGCATCGCTTCCCTTCCTACCACCACTTACTCAGCCAACGATCGCCCTGCGCACGTTCCGCGCATCCTCTCACAGCGTGCTGCACACGCCCTTCTTCTCCCCCCCATCCTTTCGCAACCGTCTCCTCACCACGCTCGCTCCCGACCCTTCCACTTCAGCACCGCCGCCGTCACTATCGACGATTGAACTCGCGCTGTCGGAGGACGTCAGCGTTGCGCTCGTCAAGGAGATGGTCGAGGAGCTCGAGATGGACTCGGGCGACGTTGTGCGCGACTCGCAGGGCGGGACGGGCGGCGGCGAGCGCTGGTTCAGCAACCTGATCGTCGGGTTTGTCTGGGAAGAGGTCAACGTGTTTTCATGACCCCGTCAACATTAGCGCTCAGCGCTGCGGGCTTGATGTGGACTGCGAGGCGGCCGACATGACTTGAGGCAAGCGCGCACGCGAGATGAGTTCGTCGCTCGACTACAACCTTGCCTTCAGTTCGCTGCCCCTTCCATCAATCAGGACGATATCCTCGTAGTTCGAGACAATCCAAGCCCATCGAGACATCGCTGGCCTCCTGGACAATCCCGTCACGCCAAGCACTGGAAGCAGCTCAAGCGCGAGCTCAGCCCACCCTCCATCCTCCTTGCCACCCTGCCGCCTCCTCCAGCCTCCAGCAGCATGAATTTCAAGATCTCGAACCCCAACAGCCCTTCCTCTTCCCCTTCCGGCTCCGCCCCGTCCTCACGCTCCGGCTCACCCGCCAACGGGGGCAGTTCGCGCGTGCCGTACGCGCCCAACCGGCCGAGCGGGCTGTCGAGGACCGGCGGGTTCGTGCCGCATGTGGACGACAGCTCGGACGAAGAGGCTGCTCCCGGGCAGCGGAACGGTGGTGGGAAGGGCAAGGGCAGGCAGGATATGGGCGACGAGGACGACGATGAGGTGGTCGGCTGGGATGCCAACGGGTGCGTCCAGTTCCGAGTCCATGCTCACCTCGACGGCGACGACGTGCCGACGCTTGCTCTTGCTCTCCTTGCAGCGCGCTGCTGAACCAGTCCAAGGCGGCGCCCATTATCATCGCTCCGCTCGCCAACCGCGACTGGCGCAACTCGTCGCGCTCGAACTCGCAGCGCTTTCTGCCGGAGGGTGCGCGCGCCGCCATGTCCGGCGAGGAGGTCATCACGCGCGAAGTCGTCGACACGTCAGGCATGACTGGGGGGCTCAAGGTCATGTCGCGTTCCAAGGAGCCAGCTGAGCAGAGCGCGATGGACGTCGACCCGGCGCCTGCAGCAGCGGGCGAGGCGACGAAGAAGGAGCTGACGCTGGAGGAGCGCGCGCTCAAGGCACTCATGGCGGGCGAGGACGACGAGCCGGAGGACATTGGCGCGATCCCGGTGGCAGAGAACCAGCGGCAGGCACCGATCTCGGAGGAGGAGGCGTTCAGGCGCGATGTGCTCACCCGGCCTGAGGAGGTGCGTCCCATTTGCGCCGCCGTCTGCGCTCTAGGATCATCACTGACCTGCTCTACATAACACAGTCCACACTCGACGACTACGCCCGCGTGCCCGTTGCCTCCTTTGGTATGGCCCTCCTGAAGGGCATGGGCTGGAAGGAAGGCCAAGCCGCATCGCGCACGCGTACAGGAATGGTGACGCCGTACGAGCCTAAGGCACGGCCTGCGCTGCTCGGCATTGGCGCAAAAGAGCGCGAGGCACCCGAATTGAAAAAGGGCGAGAAGCCGAAGGGCGAGTGGAAGAAGCGACAGGAGGCCAAGGTCTACGTGCCGGTGCTCAAGAGCGCGCGAGAGGTTCGTCGGAACGTCCAAGTGCTTCGGAGCAGTGCCGCAACGCTGATGAATTCGGCAATTTTGCCCTGCAGACCCCTTCCAACTCGGCTGGCCCCTCGCGTACCGCCACACCCTCCTCGTCCTACTCCTCCTCAAGACGCACCTCGCGCTCGCGCTCGCCTCCTCCCTCCCGCCCCTCCAGCTCTGCCCGCCGCCGCTCGCGCTCACGCGACCGCGACGAGTACCGCTCGTCCTCGTCCCGACGGCGGGAGGACGACCGCGGCGATCGCTACCCGCCGTCGTCAACGCTGCGCAGGGGCGAGAGGGAGGAGCCGTACGCTTCTTCATCAAGGAGGGATGAACGTCGGGGCGACGAGCGGAACTCGTCAAGGCGATACGACGACGAGCGCGAGCGGGACTATAGGCGCGAGAGGAACCGTGACGGAGATGACGGCCGGCGCAGAGATGACCGCGACCGTGACCGGCGGCGTTGAGCGGGCTCACAAGGGAGGGGGGGGGGCAGGGGGTGTAGCGTGAGAGATCATCAAGATGTCATGTACAGTGTCAGCCCGGCTATCCAACCCCGGCCTTCAGGTGAACCGAATGACGAAGTACATCCACAGCCAGATGAGGCACACGCCGAGCACGCTGGCGAGCACGAGCCAAGTGTTGCTCCTGCCCTTGCCGCTGACGGCCGACAGCCGGCCCTTGGAGCCCGTCATCTTGGTCAGGTTGGACTCGAGCAGCGCCGACGACTGCTCGAGCAGGGGCTTCTCGGCCTCGAGCGACGAGGCGAAGTATGCGGCATTCTTGCGCAGCTGGGTCGACATCTGCTCGATGAAGACATGCTCGGGCTGTCAGCACGTACTGAGGCGCAGGGAGAACCGGAAGGGGAGCGCACCATCGCCAGCTGCTCTGTGAGCTCGTCGTGCACCCTGCTCGTGCTCAGCAGACCCTCCGTCACGCTCTTCCCACCCGCAATCGGCTTCACCCCTGTCCCCTCGACCGGCGGCCGCGTCCTCCGCTCCCTCAGACCTAGCTGTTCGCGTGCTGTAGGCGGAGGCGCGTCGGGCAGGAACGCGGTCGTCGGCGGGGCGATCGTCCCGAGCGTATCCACGGAAGACGGAAGGGTCGCCTCGCGCGGCGGCTCTGGCAAAACGTCGATTGAGCGCAAACCGGAAGAGATAATTGAGGGGATGGGCGCAGGTGCAGGTGCGCGCGACAGAGCTGGCGAATGGTCGTTCGGGGCTGCGGACGAAGGCGCAGTGCGCAGGTCGGCCGAGTCGACCTCGCCGTCAATCGGCGAAGACGTTGGGGGGACGAGCGAAAGTGCTGCTGGTGGAAGCACAGTGTAGATTGAGCCCTTTGGAATGGCAGGGTCCTGCGGACCAGCGACCAAGAAGCACGAGGCTTGTCAGCGGCAGCATCGGCAACGTGGGGTCCTCGAATGAACAGCACGTACGGAGGTCGCCAGAATGAGAGTCATCGAGATTTTGTTGAGCTTGAGCTCGTACTCATCCAGCGTGGTGCTCGTGCTGCAGCGATCAAAGCAGCAGTCAGCCGGTGCTCGAGAACAGGCGACCGGGAGCGGGAGATGGTGCGCTGGGCGCAAGGCAAGGCGACGTACCCTTCACCCTGGCTGTCCAGTCCTGCTTCGGACGCTGCTACCGCGTCGAGCAATTCCCTAGCGTACTTGGAGTCCTGCTCGTAGCATGCGGGAGCATGTTAGCCTCAGGACACAAGGCAAGTCGTCGGACCGTCGGAGGGACGGGCGCAGGACGCACGTCGTTCAGCTTGCGGACCTCCCACCATGGCTTGTCGGCCAGCGGCGTCAACGGCGCATGGACAAGAATGTCGAGCCGTGCGAGCAGGCGCGCGAGGTTGATCTTGTCGTGGGTGGACGAGGCCTTCATCGCGACCTCAAGTAAGTGCCGGCGGGCGTCACGGGATGGGCGGCGAGGATGTCGATTGGCGCGCAGGTCGAGCGAAGCAGCTTCAGCCCACCACCTCGCCGTCGCTTCACATCGGGTCAGCATCACCCCAGGCCACTCTGCTCAACCGCATCGCTCTTCCATGACCTTCCGCGCGCCCCGGCGGCAGCTTTCGCGGTCAACGATTGCCCTGGCGCGAGCCCGTTTCCGGTCGCTGCACGCCGCTCGCTCGACTCCGCCCACCTCGACCTCGACCGCAGAAGGAGCAGCAGCACCTCCTCAGGATCAGTCAAGCCGTCGCAGGCGGTTCAGCAGCAGTGCAACCCCCAGCCTTACACCGCCTGCTTCTGATCGGAGGCCGGCTCGAGCAGGGAAGGAGCGTCAGGCCAGCCAGAAGAAGGGTTCGTGCCCTCTGCCCCTTTGCTCTGATCACGTTTTGACCTTGCTCAACCTTGCCTTCCGCACAGAGTACTCTTCGAGTAGCCAGGACCCGGAGGAAGGTTCAAGTCGCGCATCAGGAGGTCCTGCCGGTCCCTCGTCAGCTCAAGCACCTCCCTGGTGGGAGTCGTTTCCGCCCCTTTCCTCCTCCGGGCAAGCGTCGTCGTCGTCAGACTTCCTCTTCGACTTCTCGACCGGCGTCGGTATGGAACCGCACAATGTGCCCAGCAACCCGTTCGCAACTTCGTCGTCGTTCGCTTCGTTCGACACGCACGCCCCGCCTCGCGTAGAGCGCACGACGCACGCCCCGCCTCGCGTAGAGCGCACGCCGGCCAAGAAGCAGTTCGTGTCGGATTGGTCGATCTTCGGCGCAGCGGTACCCACGCCAAAGCCCGTCGTGCACAAGAGCAAGCCGCCAGATCCTAAGACTGTGCGGAAGTCGACGGAGAAGAAGCAGAAGTTCGTCTCGGCGGTTATCGCCCGAGATCCACCGTTGTCGGCGTCTGGCACTACGCGCGAAGTCGCCGAGCCGGCTACGTCCTCGACCGGCCATGGGCAGGACCCGCCTCCTCGCTTGAATCACGGCCTGTTGACATCCAGAGGCGGCTCTGCCTCAGAACCTGCGCAGCCACCCTCCCGCGCGCGGCCCGGGCCAGAGACGTTGACTACACCCCTCAACCCGCCAGACCCCTCCTCTACATCCGTGCACTTGTCCTCCGCCGACGGCTCGGCAGCTCATCCTGAGACACCGATCTTGACGCGCGACCTTCTTCCTCATTTGCACGCGCTCCCTCAACACTTGCAGCACGTCCGGATCGTGAAGCGCGCTCCCTCGCCGCCAAATGAGTCGTTAGAAGACTCGCAATCTGCTGCGCCTTCTGCCAGCGAGCCGCCTGCGTCGGTTGCCGCGGGCGACGCGGTCGGCCTGCCGGAGACGTCGTCTGAACCAGCTGCCGACCCATCCGCAAATGAACTGCTTCCAGCGAAGCCAGCTGCGCCCTCCATACCAACCACTTCATCCAGCACACCTTCTTCGAAGCCTGCCTCGGTTCCCACGCCTCCTTCGCCCTTCGAACACGTCCTCCTCGGTACGCGCGACCCCAAGCCGTCCCTCTTTGCCTCCCTCCGGCAACCTGGTCAATCTCCATCTTCTTCTGCACCTGCCGAGGACGCAACAACTTCGGCGGCGTCCAACTTGCTCGAGTACCCAGCGAAGGCGGAGATCCAGCGGATACGGTCCTTCGGCGCAGGTGTGAATGCGATCCCAAATCGGCGTTGGGAAGACGGGAGAACGACACTCGTCGCGCCGCCGCCGGGGATCCCTTCTCCACGCTCGGCTTTTCCAAGCAGCCCAAATCTGCCGCCAGCCATTGCAACGGCTGCGTCGAGGGCCGAGCGGTCGACTCCGACAAAACTCTCTCCGCCGAGCCACCTGTCGAGCCGCAGACGTACTCAGCGAACCAGAGCTGCTGCTCCCTCAGCGCCAGCTTCAACAACCGTGGTCCGTCTCGCAGCGGTCAAGCTACAGCCGGGCGTGCTCTACAGCCAGTCCGCCGTACAGTTCGACGCACCAGCCGACGAGGCGTACCCGTCCGACTTCTGGCCGCTTCTCTCGTCGTCCGCCACCTCCCTTGAGCCGTTAGACTGCCCGCCAAACAAGAAGCTGCTCAAGTTTGAAAGGTCTGCCATTGGGCACGCGTCAGCTGCGTTCCTCCCCCATCCGGACTATTACGGTCACGCGGCCCTGAACGCCACCGTACCCATCCCCGTTATGTCCTTGAGCGAGCCCTTGCGCTCCCCCAAGTCGTCGTCGTCTCCCGCAGCGGACAAGGGCACGGCCGCGCCCTCAGCGCCGCCTCCACCGCGTGTAGTGGGGTGGCAGCTAAAGGCGCCTCCTCCAGCCGCGCACGGACTGTCTCGTGCGTCCGAGCGCTCAGCAACACCTCCGCCTCCGGGAGCGGCCCTCGATCGGCCGGCTGCGGCCAACTCGCCGACGCGTGACGCTGCACCTATCCCGCCGCTGCGCTGCCCAGCGCTTGAATTCCCCCCATCCAGCCTGCCGTCGCTCGCTGCAACTCCTGCGGGGAACGCCCGCCAGGCAGAGGTTGCGCGCGCCCAACTGACGTCAACGCCCGCGCCGGCCTACTACGCCCCTTACGACTGGCCCGACCCGGAGCTCGACCTGCTCCTGCCGCCTGTGCTCGAGGCATTCTGGCCTGAGCGGGCGTGATCGGCGACAATCTTCGCCTTCGCCGCTGCTCGCTGTCAAACTGCAGGAGCAGGGCTTGACGGCATCCCGTCGGCCTCCTCGCATCGCGTCTCATGATTGAATGACGCAACCTGCATGCGCATCGTCCCTGCTAGAAGCCGACGTTGGGCTCCTTGCGCGGACCCGACGAAGCGACCTTGTTGAGCTTCTTGTTGGCCCTATTGAGCACCGCGCGTATGTCGACCCCTCCACTGGGCAAGAACGGTACGGCCTGCGCCTCGGCCGCGTCGCGCGCGGCTTGCGCCTGCTTCAGGTCGTGGTCGCGCCCCGTGAGGGACAGTCGGACGAGCCTGTACCGCTGAGCGGGCCCGTACGCGAGCGTGTGCTCGTGCAGGAGCGCGAGGCGGTACAACGCGCGGAAGAGCGGGAACGGATCGAGCCCTGCCTCGCCAAGCAGGGCGCCGGAAGTCAGGAGCGCGCGCGTCGGCGCACCGGAGGATGCAGGGGAGATGATGTCGAGCAGCGGGGCGAGGAGGGCGCGGTTCTCCTCGCTCAAAAGCGACTGAAGCGAGTAGAACGGCACGTCGCCGTCGAGCATCGGGCACGTCGCGAAGCGCGGCATCACGCCCGCCTTCCCGGACTTCGCTAGGCCATCCTGCACCTCCTCCGATATCTGTACGCGGTTGCGCTCGGGCTGAGCCGTCCAGAAGCGCTCCATGGCGGCCGGCGCGGTGTCGTTGTTGAGGACCGCGCACGCCCGCGCACCGCCGGCATCAGGCGCGTTCGCCCACTCGCCAGCACGCATCTGCGCAACCTCGCTTGCGTCGACCTTGCGCACGAGTCGATCCGCGCCCGCCGTGCCAGCCGCGCGGACGCGCTCGGCGAGGACAAACGCCTCCTGGACGACGCGCGCCTGCAGCTGGGAGTCAACGTGCTCGAAGAAGTGCGCAGAGATGGTGCTGACGCCTGCCGAGGTCTGGCTGGGCTTTAAAGGGCGCTCGGGCTTGTGATAGAGCGTGTGCGGCAGCGAGTCGAGGTACAGGCGCTGGGCGGCGCGCGGCGCAGCATCTGCGCGACGGGAGCGGCACATGTCAGCCTTGTGGCGGCGACGCACGTGAAGTTAAGAGGACAAACCTTCTGTACCAGCAAATCGCTTGATTATGACGTCCGAGATGATCATTCGCAGCGGCTCTTCGTACGGCAAGCCGTCTGCGAACTCCGACGCGGACCAGTCGGGGTGCAGGATGCCGTGCGGGACGAGGATCATGGCTTCCGCCACGTCCCTGCCGACGGCGCAACGGCGCGCCGCTCGGACGCCCATCATCATGTCTGGGGATGGATAGGTGAACTGTCAGTTCCAGCCTGCGTGCGGACGTCGTTGAGACGAGCCTCGGGGAAGGCACGACGTACTCTGAGGCACGAGGACGCCTGTCGCTGAGCAGCGACCCGAAGGCCCCGACATCATGCGGCCTGTCGGCAAGAGTACAAAGGCCCGAGGTCAACAGCAGCGCCTTGTCCTAAGCGTAGATCGCCACGTACCCCAGTTGTCCTGCCAAAGCGCCTTCATCCTTTCCATACTGAGCCCTGCCCATTGCGCCTGTTCGCGCACCTGGCTCTCCCAACTGCCGAGCTCCAGTTGGCTCAAGTCTAATGCCGGCGGAGGGTCGTCCACTGGAGGTGGGGGAGCTGTCTGTTTCGACTTCGGGCGAGAGAGAATGGGTGACCGAGGACGTGGGGCAACCGTCGCGGAAGCGGAGGAGGACGAGGAGGAAGCTTGAGCTGCTGAGCCCTGCAGGTCGGTCGGTGCGAGTGTCGACGAGAAGCGGCAGGCACAGGACTGTGGCCGGTAGCGGCCTGCGAGGGCGAAGGGCCTGAGGTGCGGCATCACTGACGGAGGGGATGCTGGATACAGGGCAAGCGAAGGCGGACGGCGGAGTTGCTGCTCAGGCTTGGCTGCGCCGCCCACGCCGGTCCTCGCGGCGCCACTTGTACGATGCGCTCGAGCCAGAGCGCAGACCGGACATGAGCGGGGTGATGCATGGACGTCGAAGGACAGCGCTGATGGGCCCTGGTCGCCCGAGGAAGGACGCAGGTGGAGACGGCCGGCTGCTGCGTGGGCTGAGCAGCTGCGGGGCTGAGGACGTTGCGCCTGATCCTGCGTCGACCATCTTGCCAGCTCCAGCAGCACAAGCTCGGACAGGCCAGAGCAGCAACCAGCACGACCGGGAGACAGCAACGCATCGACATGATGGCACCCCCACCGGCGCATCCGGCAGCGTCAAGCTCGACGTCGCTCGTCAAGCACTACGAGCACTACTTCGCACCGGACGAGGTTCAGCGTCTGACGACCGTCTCCCGCGGCAAGCAGTCGATCAGGCAGGCCGAGGCGACGCGCCTAGCTGCATGCGCTTTCGCAGAGTCTGTCGGCGCTCGCTTGGGCTTGTGCGTTCCTTCCGCTGTCGCTGTTGCAGCTTACCTGCGGATGCCTCATGCTGAGCCCTGCATCGCGTCGCCTCCCCCTCCCTCCCCTTCGCATGTCCGTTCCACCAGCCCTCGGCGGACCATCGCGACCGCCCAGCTATTGTACCACCGCTTCCACCTATTTTTTGCGCTGCGCGACTTCCCGTCCTTCCATGAGCCGGTCCTCGCAGCGCTGTACGTCAGCGCCAAGCTGCACGACACGCTCAAGAAGCCGCGCGAGATCATCCTCGCCAGCTACGGTGTGCGCTTCCCAGAGCTGCTCGGCGGGAAGGCGACGCTCAGTGACGCCGATGTCGATGTTGCGGTACGTCGTGCTTTGGCCTGAGCGCTCGGATTCGCGCAGACGGCTGACCTCGACTTGCGCGCGCGGAGCAGGCGCTCGAAGCAGATCGCTTGAAGGTGCTCTCCATCGAGCGCCTCATGCTCGAGACCGTTTGCTTCAACTTCTCCGTCCAAACGCCGTTTGAGTACGTGCTCAAGTTCGGCCATGCTCTAGGAGGTCAGGCGCTCTAGCTCTTCTTCCAGCGTTGTGGACCCTGACCGCTGCTCCGCCCGCCGCCTCGCAGTAAGCAAAGCGCTTTCGTTAGCGGCGTACCGCATATCGATAGACTGGTGCGCATCTTCAATCTGCTTCTTGTCTCGCTGGCGGGGCAGAACCGACACCGCACCCATTGCAGCTACCGCACGCTCCTTCCGCTCTCGTACCCTCCGCACGCCCTCGCCCTCGCCTCGTTTTACCTGGCCGCCCTTCTCGCGCGCTCCCCACCGCATCCTCTAGCCAACACGCAAACGCAACCGGATGACGTCGAGGAGAAGGCAATGATGCTTGAACGCGCAAGGGCGGGGGCGATCGAGGAGGTGCTGGGGTCGCATGGGACGTGGGAGGCGAAGTACGGCGTATGGCTCGCGGACGTGGAGGGTACGTTCTTGCTTTCGTTCGCTCATCTTGGACGCCGGGCTCACACCTCTGCACTTCTCGTTGCAGAGATCACGCATCAGGTGCTCGACCTTTTCGCCACTTGCCTGTCCTCCTCACCCGCCTCTTCAGCACCCGCTCCCAAACCCGTGATCTCCCAGACTTCCCCTCCCTCAGCCGAAGATGTCGCTCCCGACTTCTCCAGTACCGCCGTCACGCTTCTTGCCCTCTCCCAGCGCGCCGCAACCGACGCGCTGACCGAGCTCAAAATCGCGCTCCGCCAGCGCACTGCGGCGCGCGCAGAGCGCGTGCAGGACGGGCGCGAGGGGGCGCAGGAGGCGGAGCGGCGGAGGGCAGAGCGTGAGAGGGGGGAGGGGGTCGGGCGGAACGAGGGGACCGTCAGGTTTTTGTTCTCGTGAGAGGGCATGCCCGCGCGGATGTCATGTTGGTGCGCCGACTCTCCTCCCTCTAGCTGCATCCTCACTGACGATCGACTCCCTTGTTTGCAGTACCATCGTCGTTCGTTCCACCACCCTCGGGTGGTGACATCTACCTTGCGTGTGCCGTGGTTGGCCTCGACAGTAGTCAGCAGGAAAAAGCATGGGAGATTGGGCAGGAGCAAGTGGAGGGTATTCAGACGTAGGCAAGATCGAGGAGCAGAGGGTGGTTTGGGGGAAAGCGGACGAGGTGAAAGATATAGGAAGTCAAGATGTCGGAAGGGGAGTGAGAGGAGCCCTCGAGCGCCGCTCAGTCCTTCTCCTTGCGCCGGCCAAAGAGGCGCGATGTCGTGGGCGACTCGCCCGAGATGCTCTTGCGCGAACCCCTGGCCGGCGGAGGCAGGACGAGGCTCGTGCGCGAGTCGTTGGTCGGCAGCGGCTGAGCGGCGGCGCTGCCGAGCTGCGAGCCGTTGGTGACAGGCGAGGAGGGGACGGGCGTCGATGTGCCTGACAAGCGGAAGGTGAGTTTGAGCCGGAGCACGCCTCGGCCGCCCTGAAGCTGTATCATGGCACCCCGAGGAAGCGGTCAGCATCTTGACCGTACGTCACGAGCAAAGAGAGGACTCACGTTGACCTCGACGTCCGACGTCGGCACCGCAGGCGAGATGTGCCGCCAGATGTCAACCTCGCCAGTGCCAAGCGGCTTGTCCTTGCCGAGCGCTTTGTGCTCCCAGAGCTGGACCGCGAGCGTCTTGTTCTCAGGCGTGAGCGAGAAGTGCAGATCCTCGTCCCTGCAAAAGTCGCAGAGGCTGCGTGAGTGACGAGGGGGGACGCACACGGCGGAGAAGGAAGGAAAGGATGCACCACTCGGGCGTCTGCGACTTGTGCGAGTGCTTTGTCTTATGCGTTCGTTGCCCAGCCGTGACGGCGACCTCGACTCGCGCCTCCTCGGCAAGGTCGCGCGCAGAGACGACCGTGACGGTCAGCGCGCCGTACTGCGGGATGCCCGATGGCGCGGTGGCGAAGTCGTTAGCCTCGACGGTCGGTCCGACGGCGCCTTGCGCCGCAGGGTCTTTGATCTCCTCCTCAACGAGCTGTTCGCCATCCACAGGTCAGCGAGCGAACTGGCAATGGAGCGTTTGATTCAGCACTCACGACCTCGTTGCCCGATTTATCGCGCTTCTTGACGAGACCTGAAGCAAATGCGAGCCAAGTCAGCTCTGTGCTGGCGTCAGACACAGCAAGGACGCACCAATCCTGCGACCCGCAAAGCCTCCTACGGCACCGACACCGTGCCCGACCTTGCCGAGGCCCTTGACAGCTCCCGAACCCGCCACACCAACGACGTTGATTGGCGCGTGGCCGATGGTCGTCATGGCGCGTCCGGCGGTCGAGAAGGTCGACGTGTCCTTGCGCGACCGGGCGATGATCGATGGCTGGAAGTTCATGCGCTGCAAGGGATTGCGAAGGTCAGCGATTTGAGCCTTGCTGGCCGCTATAAAGACAGACGTACCACGCGGACCCAACCCTTGGCGCCCTCCTTCGACACGAGGGTGATTTTCTTTTCCATGACTTCAAACGGCTCGAGGTCGGCGAGGTTGATGATCCCGACTCCGAGCGTCTTGGCCTGCTCGATCTTGTTGAAGTCAAAGACCTCGACCTCAAATTTGGCCGCCACACGCGACGGGACGTCGGCCTCGAACGACTCGTTCCAGACGGGCGCGAGAGTTCTGCAGTGCGAGGAGGGCGTGTCAAAGGACCTACTTCGGAGCGGGCCGTACCGGAGACTCACTTGCGGATGTCTTTCGTCTTGTACACCTTCTCGCCGTTAAGCTTGAGGACCGCGTACGGGTCGCTCTTGCCCGAGCGGTCGACCGCGCGCAGTTCGCCGCCGTCGACGACCTCGCAGCTGAGGACGCCCATGTTGCTCGCCATCTCGCGGGGCTGGAGCTTGATGTCGACGGGGACAAGGCGCGCGCTCAGTCGGATGGAAGACTTGCGGCCGGATCCGTCGGGCGCGAAGAGCGTGAAGTCTTTTGGCGCGTCCATCGACTGCTCGACGAACAGTCGCGTGTCCATGCGGATCTCGGCAATGATGTCCTCCTGCTCCAATCAGTAGCAAGATCAGTTACTGTCCGCGCGCAAGGCAGGCTATGATCAAGCTCGGGACGTGCCTTCTCCTCTTCGTCGTTGGCGTTGAGCCGGAAGCAGATGCGGCTGAAGTCGAGTTCTTTGATGAAGGCTTCGCCGACCTGGTCCCATGTCGTGTGGTGGCCGCGCGCCTTAATCGTGCCGAAGGCTGGCCAGTACCCATCGTCAAGCAGAACCTCGAGGCGACCGCGCTGGTCCATGGTGCCCGAGATGACCTGGACGACGAGGACGGCCGCGGGAGACGCGAGCAACTCCTCTCGCGTGAGGACGATACCGGACGACGCGTCCTGGTTGGCCGTCACCTCGTCGTCGGACGTTGGCGAGACGGGCGAAAGCGGGTCGGCGAGGCCGTCAGCTGTGATGGCGCCAGCGTCCTGGCTCTGGAACGAAACACCGCCCTTGAGGTTGACAGCGGGGCAGAACTCGACGTCATAGAAGAGCGTGCCCTTGATGGTGTTCTTGCCGTTGATGCGGATGCCATCCTGGCGCGAGAGAACGCCAGCGGAGGCAAAGGGCGTGCGCTTGTCATCCGTCGCCTGCGCAAGCTGATTGACGTGCACCTCGACGGTGCCGAGGCTTCGGTCCTCTGCGAGCAACGATTGAGGCTCAGCTCTTTCGCAGGCGTGAGACACAGACAGAAGTAGGTGAGACGCACTCGTCAGGTGCTGGTAGTCCATGACCTCGATGATCAGCCGGTCGTTGAGGGTGTGCACCGGGCAGTAGACGATCTGGTCCCATTCGGGGTTGAGGTCTGCAGCAGAGGCAAGAAGGGTGTCAGAGTCCGAGGGCGGTGTCAGCACTCTAGGACATACTGTTGTTGATGACCTCGGTCCGCGCGAGCGTGTTGCCTCGCGACAAGACGCGGCAGTAGGGGTCCGATTTGCCTCCGAGCAGCGCTGCAGAGCAGTGTGTATCGAATCAGTCCACAATCGGGGAGCAAGGAGAGGCGGTTTACTCACCCTCGACGTTCCTGAGGGGGAAGGGGGGTTATATATGAAAAACAGCGATGAGCCATCGGCAGTGAAAGCGCGCGGTTGAGAAGATGACAGCACTGACTTGACATCGACCGCCTTCTTGAGGTGCATGCGCAGGATGCCGATCGGCGCCGTGTAGGCACCAGCGCCGTTGACCGAGCCCGGCAAGTCGAGCGGCTTCCACTCGGCCGTAAGACGGACACGGCCGGACCTGCAGCGGCTGAGGGGGAACCACTCCTGCTGCCGCTCCTTCGCCGTGAGCAAGTCCTGTGCGAGTGAGAGCACGATCATCAGCTTTGCATCTACGCATCACGATGCAAGTCGGCTTCACCTTCGTGGAGACGGTGACAATGCCGAGAGTCGGGTCCTTGACGAAGTCGCGGTCGTCGATGACACGCAGGGTGATGCTGGACGTGTCCTTGTCCGGCACGAGGAACTCGTACGACGCCTCCCAGGCGCTGAGAAGAGAGAAGAAGGGGTTAACAACTGATGATCAGCGGTGTGCAAGACTGGAACACACGGCTGAAAGTTGTTCTTGAAGACGCCGGTCTTGTAAGCCGCCTCTCGTCCGCCGCCAATGAAGAGCTTTGCGTAGGGGTTGACGCCGCCGCCTTTGACGCCGAGCAGCCTGCTTGCGTCCAGGTCCCTGTGACCGAAGGGGTAGCGGTCAGCGGCAAGGCGAGATACGCACGAAGATTGAGCACGCACTTGGCCTGGTGGATGGTGAGACGGCAGATGCCGCTCCTCGTCTCGGGCACGGCGTCCATCGTTCCGTCTGCGGCAATAGTACACCTCGTCAGTGTAGAGCGGAGGCTATCGACGGGCGTCAAACGCACCGGCGAGCTTCTTGGGCGTCAGGACGGGGTAGAAGTTAATCGACGTGCGCAGCTCGCCCATCGTCTTACCCGCTTTGAGGATGGGCAGCTTGAGGTCGTCCTGCTCCGCGTCAGCCTGCAGAGACGAGAGCTCAAAGTTGACGACCCCAAGCTCCGTGTCTTTGCGGTGGTCATTGAAGTCCATGACGGTGAGGGAGAGGACGTCGGAAAGCGACGAGACGAGAATGTACGCGGTCTGTAGAGGCTTGCAGGCCGGTAAGCGCGCCGTTCGACCTTCGAACACGCAGACACCGGAAATGACGGACCTCGCTCCACTGCGGCGTGTAGGTCGAGTCCTTTGTCTTGGTCCGTGCTACCTCCTGCTTTCCGGCGACCGCCAGAGACACGTACGGATCGGGCGCACCGCCGCCGAGCTTGGTGCTCTTGATGCCTCGGGCGCTGTCGATCTTAACCTCGAGCACGCCGATGGCAGTGTCTGAAGCAAGATGAGTTCGATCAGATCTCCGGAATTGTGCGGAAGAAAGGGACAGAGCTCACCGAGCGGCGCGCCACTGAGCAGCTGCTCGAGGTTGAGCGTGAAGGCGTTGGGCTGGTACATCATCGGGCCTGTTTGGAGCCAAAAGACGAATTAGCAATAGTAAGGCAAGGTACGAGCTGATCGAGCGCACCAAGGATGCCGTGCACCATGTCGCGGATGAAGCCCGACAGGCCGGGAATGCTGGCGATGTCGAATCCGAGTGTCTCGCCGCCGATGGGCTTGAGGACGTAGTCGAAGTAGGGCTTCTCGAGGAAGCTCATCTCGACGAGCTGAACGTGCGGGAAGTTGTTCATGAGCTTGAGCTTGATGCGCATGTTGCCCGTGAACGACATGTCCTCAAGCAGGACCGGCATCGGCGCTGAGATGAAGCCCTTGCCGACCTTGATCTCGAGCACGATCTTGGGGTTCGTCTGGAACTGCGCCTCGCGTGGCGTGATGTCCGACAAGTCCGTCGGCGTGAAAGAGAGCTTCCAGTCCATGACGACGATGTCGTCGGCCGTCTTGGGGAACGTGCGCACGCTGTCGATGCGCGGCGCCTTCGTGCCGAGGGTAAAGGTCGTCATCTTGATGCTCTCGAGGAAGGCTGGCGTACTCGTCGACAGGACGTTGTCGACCGAGGCGACGATCGTTGCAGAAAGCACAGGCTCGTAAATCTTCCAGAAGCGGTTGAGGAAGTTGTTGATCCAGTCGGCCTGCACAGGGATCAAGGGTCAGCCCAGGAGACCTTCTCCAGAGACGACGACGGACCAACCGACTCGTGCTCGGAGATTAGCCGCGTCTTGACGAGCTCGCGCTGGATGTCGTCGCGGGCCGCGCGCCGCACTCGAGTGATGCTGATGGAGTAGTAGGAGGCGCAGACGGCGAGGAGGATGACCGTCCATCCGAGTCCGAGGCGCAGGACGGCGAGGAGGCGCGACGCTGCGACCGCGAAGAAGATGACGCCGGCGTTCTGCCACCAGGTACCGTACGCCTGCTCGGACCTGCGAGGGGTAAAAAAAAAGGCTAGGTCAGTTCAAGAAGAGGCGTCAAACTGAGCAGGGGGACGTGCATCCACTCCGCCAGGATAAGTCTCTCTGCGGCCACGCTGCCATCGCCGGGCACGCCGTCAATGCCGGACACCGCTCGCCAGCCGAACTTGTACCAGTCCGGGATGCCGTCCGCTGGAGGCTCCTTGATGGCTCCCGGCACGCCATCCTGTTGAGGGAAGCGCTGCAGGTCAGACGAGACTGCGCCGTATCTTGAACGGAAGCTGACTCACAGCACCGACCGTCTCGGGTGGCGTCGGCGAACCCGCGGCGGAGACCTTCTCTCCGTCCTTGCCCTGTCCTTCGAGCTTGCTCGCCTTGTCGATGTCCTTGGTCGAGACGGTCGGTACAGGACTGGGGTTGGCGGACGTGTCGAGCTTGAGAGCTGCGAGTTGTGGTCAAGCCAGGGGGCTCTCGCAACCAGGGGATTAAGCAAGCAGGAAGGAAACGTACCCTGGGCACCGCCCGTCTTCTTGCCCTCGCCCTGGCCGTGGTACTGGTGAGGGCCTGAAAGATGGATGGCTTGGCCGGCCTCCGCAGCCTTCTGCTCCGGCGGCGCGTCTGGGTCGAACGTCTGCGTCCCTCGCTCGGTTCGTCAGCTCCTGTGCATCGAGGAGCGAACCAGACAGGCGCAGGGGTCGCATTCACGCTCGACTACTGCAAAGCCAGCATCTCGCCGTCCGCGAGGATGGGGAGGCATGGGCAGGGCAGGAGGCGGCAGAACGCACGTGAACTGTCGCGCCGCGCCTGGCGTCAATGTCGATAACCTGCTGCTCGGTGAGCATCTCCTTTGGAAGCGCGTGCTCCGGAGGCGGGAGGCCTGCGCTCATGCTGCTGAGGGTTGGCTTGTCCTCGAGGCTGCTTCTGTTGGATGTCGTCGAGGGGGGCAAAGAAGTCAACAGTCACGGTCTTTGCTCGAGGACGCGCCCGCGAGGCTTGCGGGGGCCGCAGCGGGAGTCCAGCGGGATGTCCTTTTTGGACCTTCCGGATGCAGATTGTTCGCACACATCGCTTTGCAGCCGGTCCACACGACTACTAGAATAGCATGAAAGAAAAAAACTTGGGACCGGTTGTTGCCAAGGGACTCCTTCCTCGTGTCCGCCATCCCGCCATCCCTGCTCGCTTGCGCTTTACTCCTCGTCGTCCTCGTCGTCCGAAGCGGTGATGTGCTGCAAGGGACAGACGTCAGCGACGCCCCGACGCATATGACAGACGGACATCCTGCTCACCTCGTACAGCGGCTGGATGCTCTTGAGGAAGAACTCCTTGCCCTGGTTCTAGAGAGCGCACGGCAGGGAGGACAAGTCAGCCAGCCACCCAGCGCAAACAGAGTCAGAGTAGCGCGAGGGACGGACCTTGGCGCCCTTCTCGTACCAGTACTGGACAGCAGCGTCAGAAGCGAGGTCAAGGTCCCAGAAGATCTGGTACGATTTAAGTCGGGTCAGCTTTTGCGACGACGACCGAGCAGCGCTGGGCGAGAACGCACCCTGACGAGCGAGGGGAATGCCTTCATGGCCTTCTGCTCGTCGTAGCAGTAGATCTGGATGGCCTGGAGGAGCGTAACTTGCTCCATCGGCTTCTTGCAGAACGGCGCGAGGACCGGACCGAACTGCTTGACCTGGCCGTACTGCTCTTTGGAGCCGGCCCAGTCAAGCGTCGACATAAAGGCGTTGAAGGCAAGGGTGAGAACCTCCGTCGACGGGATGTTGTTCTCCTTCTGGGCGGAAGCGAGGTTGGCAATGGTCTGCAGGGGCGAAGGGAGGTCAGCTGGTGACTTGCGGAGACCGGGGGAATAGACAAATGAGCGCACGTTCTCACGCCACTCCTCGGTGTAGGCGTCCTCCTCCTCGACAGCGCTGGCGACCGAGCGCGACATCTCCTCCTTGACGAGCGTGGCGACGCGCTTGGTGTACCACTCGCCAATGAAGCCCATGCCCTGCGCCTTAAAGTGCGCCTCGAGCGCGGCGCGGTTCTTCTGGCCGGCGGGGAAGACGTCGAGCAGATCCTTGAAGGCCGTCTTGAGGACCTTGAGGAGGTGCTCCTGCGATGAGTGCGAGAGGTATGCTCGGCAGAAGTCCGTGAGGAAGTGGAGCGAGACGGCTGCAGCGAGGCGTTCATCAGCTCATGCTTGTGCCCTGCTCTTAGGTAGCTGCCGCACGCACCGTCCTTGAGCAGGTGCTCCTTGGTGAGGTTCTGGAAGAGGTCGAGCGACGAGAAGCCCTGGGCGATGATCAGACCGGCCGCGTAGGCGATCTTCTCACGCTGGAGGAGCGACCACTTGTTGATGCTGTACGTGCAAACAGGCCACAATCAGCCTGCCGCTCACAACGGACGGCGAGTCTGACAGCGCGACTCACTACTGGACAAGCGCGGGCAGGACGTTCTTCTCGAGCGGCTTCTGCAGGTACTTGTAGCTGTCGAGCAGCAGCACAGACGGCTCTCGTCAGTTGACAGGCGTGCCGAGGAAGAAGGAAGTGTGGGCTCACCGCTGAACGACCTTGTTCAGGACGTCGACCTTGGCCTTGATCTCGGCGACGATGGCCTTTTTGTCGGCGTCAGCACCGAGCGACAGACCTCGCATCTCCTCAACGCCGCCGACGATGGCGAACGAGCTCCTCAGCGCCTCCTCCTCCTTGTCGATGTAGCTTCCTCCGGGCTGGAGCAGGCCGCCGACGAGCAGGAGCTCGAAGAACTGGTCGGCATACTTGAGGTACTCAAGCGTCGTACCGGCCGTGATGAGCTTGCTGGTTACGACCTCAGGCGAAGCCGGAGCAGGAGGGAGGAGGGAGAGGAGAGCATCTCGGAAGACTGGGCGAGCAGGCCTACATCAGCATACACCGACCGAAAAGGCTGGAAACCACACGCACTCTCAGGCTCGAACTTGGCGTTGGCCTTAGCGACACCTGCAGTGAACGCGAACGGTTGGCAGGATTAGCTCGTCGGCACTTTGCGCCTGCTGCTGCTGCTTGCCAGGGAGAACTGCACGACCCGACGCACCCTTCCTCTGCTTGTTTCGGACACCAACAAGAGATGGCTGCAGATCAAAGAGGTTGTGCGTGCATCAGCGCGGCCAGGCGCATCTCGCGGGAGGAGCCCACGCGTACCTTCTGGTTGCCAGTGGCAGGGGTCTGGCCGGTGGGTGTAGTCGTCTGTCCCGACGAGTGAAGCATCAAGGCTGCCCGGTCAGCACAAGCGCTTCTCATCTCCAGCGGGATAGGAGGAAGGAGCGGAGATATGCGCACCATGCACTAGACTGGGTCTTCCGTGACTGATGTACAAGAAGGTGAAGGGGATTGAGCGGTGGTTGAGGTCCTGCTCGACCTTGTCTTGCTGCCCGCGACTTTCGCCTGCGGCCATGCTGCAATGATGAGTACGAGTCTCGCAGCACACCTTGTCGCAGGCGCTCAAACAATCGTGAAGCAAGTCGTCTCATAAGGTCATGACAAAGGTCCGCTTTCCCTTCTTGTGCGCAGATGGCCGCTCAGCGCACCGACACAGGCGGCGGCACAAGGGGGATCGCGCCTAGCTCGAACTCGGCCGCCTCGAACGCCTTGCGGACCTCCTCCGGCAGGTCCTCCAGCTTCTTGGCCTCACTCGCCCAGGGGTCCTCTTTGCGGCCGGAAGATGTGCTGGCGGCAGGAGGTAGGCCAAACGCAGATCCCGCAGGTGCGCCGCCGAAGGCAGATGGGGTCGACGCACTGCCGAACGCTGAGGTCGGTGCTGGCGCGCCAAAGGCAGATGGCGCTGGCGTACCGAACGCTGAGGTAGAAGCAGGGGCGGCTGCAGCTGGCGAGGCGGCCTGGCCGAACGCCGAGCTGGCGGGTGTTTGAGACTGGCCGAACGCAGAGGATGCAGCCTGCGTTTGCCCGAATGCTGACGGCGTGGACGATGCTGGCTGTCCGAAGGCGGACGACGCAGGCTTGGCAGTAGCACCAAATGCAGATGCCCCTGGTGTCGACGGCTGCCCGAAGGCGGAGGTTGTGGACGGCTGGCCGAAGGCGGAAGGAGTGGACGCAGGCTGCCCAAACGCACTGCCGCCCGTGGCCGCTGCGCCGAACGCGGAGGGTGCGCCTGCCGCTGGTTGACCGAAGGCAGAGGTCGTGGCAGGGGCAGGCTGTCCGAAGGCAGACGTCCCTGCTGCTGCTGGCTGACCGAACGCCGAGGTGGACGCAGCAGGCTGGCCGAATGCGGACGAGGCGGGTCCGGGCTGCCCGAAAGCAGACGTCCCTGCCGCAGGCTGGGCCTGACCAAAGGCGCTTGAGCCTCCGAAAGCGGTTGAGCCGAAGGCCGAGCCACTTGCTGCAGGCTTCGCCGCCCCGAACGCGGAGGTCGTGGTTGCGCCGAACGCAGAGGGAGTGGAAGCAGCGCCGAATGCAGAAGAGCTCGATGGAGCACCGAAAGCAGACGTCGAAGGTTGAGCAGCGGCGCCGAAGGCTGAAGGCTGTCCGAACGCCGAGGAGGGCGCGGCAGATGAGGAGGAAGAACCGAAAATGTTCGGCGGTGCTGCGGAGGACGAGCCAAATGCGCTCGATGCGTTTGCATTGCCGAATGCAGATGAAGAGCTTCCGAACGCGCTCGTCGAGGACGCGCCGAATGCGGAGGGTCCGGACGCGGCAGGTGTAGGAGCGCTTGAGCCTGATGCACGGCTCTGAGCGAGCTGAACGGCTTGAGGGGCATTCTGGAACAGCTGCTGATAGGCGGTGTTCGAGTCGTTTAGGAGCTGCTGCTCCTGCTGCATCTGAAGGTCGAGCGAGAAGCGTGTCAGTCGTGAAGGGCGGTATGAAGTACAGCGCAGGTAGAACGCACGTAAGCCTGCTGGTTGCCGCCCGAAGACAGCATCATCATGCGTAGCTCCTCAGGACTGAGGTCCTTGCCCTCAACAAGGCTTTGATGGCCGCCAGGACCGTACGTCGACATGCGGTACAGCGGCCGGTCAGAGTCGAGGTCCTTCTGGATGTCCTCAACCTTGAAGTTGAGCGACGCGGCCGGGGTGACAGCAGCGGGTGTCGTCCCTGGCTTCGCCGGGAGGCCAAAGGACGATGACTTGGTGCCGAACGCTGCACACAGATGTCCAGTCAATGAGGTACAGAGGTCATCAAAGACCGCAGGTTGGAACGTACCTCCACCACTGGTAGCGCTGCTACCGAACGCACTCGGTGCGCTCCCGCCGAACGCACTGGGCTGGTTGCCTGCAGAGCCGCCGAACGGCCTGGCCGCAGCACCACCGAAGCCACCCCCAACAGGCGTAGAGTTGGCGCCTCCAAAGGCGCCTGTCGGCGCAGATGCTCCTCCGAACGCGCTCGGGCGCGAGGCAGCACCAAAGGCGGATCCACCCCCTCCGCCGAACGCACCCCCTCCGCCGGCCGCAGCGCCGCCGAACGCGCTCCCGCTCGCAGGCTTGGCCCCGAAGCCAGTACCGCCGAAGAGGCCAGGCCCTCCAGCAGGCTTGTTGCCAAAGCCGGTGCCTCCGAACAGGCCAGGGCCGCCGGTCGAGCTCGAGGCGCCGAACGCTGACCCTCCGCCGCCGCCTGCGCCGAACGCCGAGCCGCCGAATGCGCTTCCACTGCCGCCCATCATGCCCGCCTCGCCCTTGCCCTGCGCCCCGGCTGGGTGTTCGTTCCTGCAGCTGCTGCCAAAGTTCTGGTTCGTGATGCGGCGAGCGCGTCGGTTCAGCAGGCGTTCAGCTGAGCGCAGGCAAGGGACCAGGGCGCGGACTCACACAGCGTCCCTGGAGGTAGAACTTGCAGACGACCTGCGTGACCGTAATACTAGTCAGTCAGCCCTGGCACTAGCTCGATCAGGAACGGTTCGCTGACCATGAGGGTGGACAGGGCGGAATGGTCGGGCAGGGAGATCGTCGTCGTCGCTGCTTGGGCCGGTGAGCGAGTCGCGCGCGCGGAGCTAGTTGGGCAAGTTTGGGCTTGTGCCGAAATCGCGGTGTGCGGGCTAATTACCCGTCATGGGCCGTCATGCACAGGCCAGTGTGCTTCCTTGGACAACTCTTTCATTAAACCTGCCAGCAGGGATCAGGAAGTTTTCAATGTCTTTAAAACTTTGCTACAGTCTCCAGAGCAGGTCTACGTGCGGCGGTCGGCCAGATGTCATGATGTTCGAGCCAGCAGCTGGCTGCGCGGCGTCTGACCATTTCCCGACGGCCGCGACTTTGCGCGACGTTCCGTCCTGTCTTCCGTCGCCGTCCCCCACCAGCCACAAAGCTTTTCCCCTCTTTCCGCTCGTCCAGCTCATCTGGAGGTTGTCGGACGCGCCATGGTCAACTCGACGGACGCCGCCATCCTCGGACTCGGAGGCGCTCTCGCCGCCGCCTTCCTCTACCGCGACAAGCTCTCCTTCCTCACCACGCCCACGCAGAAGGCGCCGGCTGCCGCCAAGGCGGTGTCCGACGGTGCTGCCAACGGCGGCTACCAGGGCGACGTCCGCGACTTTGCGACCCGTATGCGAGAGCAGGTGCGTTCGAGTCTTCTCTGGCTGACTCTTCGCGAGGGCTGGTGGGTGGAGGGCGGGCATGAGGAGGAGGCACGCCAAGGGCCTTCCAGCCTAGTGCTGCGCAGGTCGTCGGTGCGCCAGCAGCAGTAGGAAGGCAACGGAGCACGATCGGTCACGCAGGGCAGGAGCAGTAGCTCAGCCTGCAGCGTTGAGCCAGCGTCGAAGCGCAGAAGTTGGCTGTCGAGGCTTGTATCAGGCTGTGTGCTGACGCTTGAGCTCTTCGCGTCGTACCATTCTCCCTACCCCCTTTCCTACCACTTTTTATCCTCCCGCCGCCAACCTTCCTGATCCCGCAGAAAAAGCGCCTCGCGGTCTTCTACGGCTCGCAGACGGGCACGGCCGAGGAGTACGCCACCCGAATCGCGAAGGAGGCCAAGGCGCGCTTCGGCGTGTCGTCGCTCGTCTGTGACATCGAGGAATACGACTTTGACAAGCTCGACCAGGTGCCCGACGATTGTGCCGTCGTGTTCGTCATGGCGACGTACGGTGAGGGCGAGCCGACCGACAACGCCATCCAGTTCATGGAGATGCTCCAGGAGGAGGAGCCCGACTTCAGCAACGGCTCGTCGCTCGATGGCCTCAAGTATGTCGTCTTCGGCCTCGGCAACCGCACGTACGAGCACTACAACATCATAGGTCGCAAGATTGACGCTCGTCTCACGCAGCTCGGCGCGAGGCGCATCGGCGAGCGCGGCGAGGGCGACGACGACAAGTCGATGGAGGAGGACTACCTGGCGTGGAAGGACGGCATGTTCGTCAAGCTAGCCGAGGAGCTTGGGCTCGAGGAGGGCGGCGTCGGCGAGACGCCCGACTTTGTCGTGACCGAGGTCCCCCAGCACCCGGTCGAGAAGGTCTTCCAGGGCGAGCTCTCGTCGCGCGCGCTGCTCGGCACCAAGGGCATCCACGACGCCAAGAACCCGTACCCGGCCCCTGTCATCGCTTACCGCGAGCTGTTCACCAACGGCGAGCGCAACTGCATCCACCTCGAGTTCGACATCTCCGGCTCGGGTATTACGTACCAGCACGGTGACCATGTTGCCGTCTGGCCGTCGAACCCTGACGTCGAGGTCGAGCGCATCCTCGCCGTCCTTGGCCTCGCCGCCGCCGAGAAGCGCCACACGCCGTTCCAGGTCGTCTCGCTCGACCCGACGCTGGCCAAGGTCCCGTTCCCGACGCCGAGCACGTACGACGCCGTCTTCCGCAACTACCTCGACATCGCTGCCATCGCTTCCCGCCAGACCATCGCTGCCATCGCCAAGTACGCCCCGACCGAGGCTGCAAAGGCGTACCTGACCCGCCTCGGCTCGGACAAAGACGCCTACAGCGCCGAGGTTGTCAACGGCCACCTGACGCTCGCCGAGGTTCTTCAATCCGCCGCCGGCAACGACATCTCGCAGCCCCCGTCGGCGGCCAACACGGCCGTGTGGGCGATCCCGTTCGACCACATCATCTCGGACATCCCGCGCCTGCAGCCGCGCTTCTACTCGATCTCGTCCTCGCCCAAGCTGTACCCGACCACGATTCACGTGACGGCCGTCGTGCTCAAGTACCAGTCGCAGGCGTCGGCCGCGCACCCGAGCCGCTGGGTGTTTGGCCTCGGCACCAACTACCTGCTCAACCTCAAGCACGAGGCCGAGAACGCGCCCGCGATCTCGGACGGCAAGGACAACATGCCCAACCACGTCACGCCGCCCAAGTACACGCTCACCGGACCCCGTGGCGTCTACCGCGACGGATCGCACTTCAAGGTGCCGATTCACGTCCGCCGGTCGACCTTCCGCCTCCCGACGTCGCCCAAGATTCCCGTTATCATGATCGGCCCTGGCACTGTGCGTCCTCTGCAGCTGACTTCGTCCACCTTCCGTCGCTGACCGTCCTTCCGGATTCGTTATGCGCAGGGTGTCGCGCCTTTCCGCGGCTTCGTCCAGGAACGCATCGCCCTCGCCCGCCGGTCGCTCGAGAAGAACGGGCCCGATGCGCTGGCCGACTGGGCTCCGATGTACCTCTTCTACGGCTCGCGCGACGAGACCGACTTCCTGTACGCGTCCGAGTGGGCCGAGTACGCCAAGGAGCTGCAGGGCAAGCTGCAGCTGTTCGTCGCGTTCTCGCGCTCGGGCCCGCGCAAGGCCGACGGGTCCAAGATCTACGTCCAGGACCTGCTGTGGGACGCCCGGGCCGACGTGAGCGCGGCGATCCTCGGCCGGCGCGCGAGCGTGTTCGTCTGCGGCGACGGCAGGAACATGTCCAAGGACGTCGAGGCGAAGCTCGCGGCGATGCTCGCCGAGGCCAAGGGCGGCAGCCCCGAGAAGGAGGGCCTGGCCGAGGTCAAGACGCTCAAGGAGCGCCAGCGGCTCCTGCTTGACGTCTGGTCATGATGATCAGAGCTCGCTTTCTCCTGCCTCCTCCGGGAGGTCATCTTTCTGCTCAACACCTCCCTCTGCATCCACAGTTTTCACTGGACGCCTCATCTACATCCCACTGTAGCGCTCCTGTCCCCGCCCCCCTCCCCCCTAGACATGTCTCGCATGAGCCCCTCGTAGAAACTGCGCCGTCCTTCTCCAAGCGAGCAGCCAGTCGTCGCACTCGGTAGCCAGTTGAAAGCAGTGAGAAACATCCATCCGAACCCCCCCCCCCCCCCCCCACACACACACACACACACACAACCCTCCCGGCGGCTAAGCGAACACCTTTGCGCGGTCGAGCTCGTCCTCGCCGAGCGCGTCGCGCTGACCGGCGACGCGCGCGCGCTTGTTGGCCTCGGCCTCCTTGCGCTCGCGGTACTTTGCGCCGATCGCCTTGTTGGCCGCGACGCGCTGCGCCGCGGGCGTCACGAACTCTGCCACGTCGTTGTAGAAGGGGGGGGGGGGGGGGGGAGGGGCAGCGTGGATTAGCGCCGGGGAGAAGGGCATGGACAAAGAGGCAACTGCGGGGGGGAGGGGGGGGGACGCACCTGCGTTCTCGTACACCGTCGCGCCCGAGAACGAGCCCTCGAACACGCGGATCGGGTTGAGCACGAACCGCGGGCCGATCTCGACGAGGCTCGTCTGCTTGGGGCCCGACGGCGCGAGCGGGTCCTTGTCGACGATCTGGAAGTTGCGGAACCAGATCTTGTTGTCGAGCAGGGAGAAGGTGAGGATGTGGTCGACAAAGGGCTTTGTCCGCCGCGACGTCTTGGGGACCGAGAACATCTGCGCAAGGAGAGGGGCGCGGCGAAGAAAGGGGCGCAAGCGCGGAGTGTATGAGCTCACGGTCGGTGGGAGTCGAACGACGGCGCAGAGGGTCAACGGGTAAGGGAGGAAGAGGTACGTACGTGCGTGAGCATCTCCTTCATCAGCGCCCAGTGCTCGCCCTCCCACCCGCCGCAGAAGCTGACGATGCCCCTGCTGCCCTTGAGGCAGTTGCCCGTCATCTTGAGCTCGTCCATCGTGTGCACGTTCTGCACGTGGAACTTGGCCGACGGCCCGTTGGGCGACTTGGACGCCCACAGGTACAGGTCCTCGTGCCGGCGCGCCTCAAAGTAGAGCGTGTTGTTGCACGAGTGCAGGTCCGACAGCTCGTTGATCAGGTGCAGCGCCGACTTGGAGTCGAGCTTGGCGTCTGGCGCAGCGGCCGAGCGGCGGGGGTGCGCACGAGGGCGAGGGAGGGAAGCGGAGAGCGTCGCAGAGTCGAGACGGCGGGGCAGGAGCAAGCAGGGTTTCAACGACAGAGAATCAACCACCGCGTCAGCACTGGAGATCGCTCGCGGCGCCATGAGCCACGCAGACGCACCCTTCTTGACGTGCGGCAGCAGGGCCTCGAGGTCGCCCATCAGGTGTCGGTGTCGCTGGGTGACGCCTCTCGAGCTGAGCATGAGGACCTGGGGAGGCGCGAGCGCGGACAGCACGGACGACGACCGGTGTCAGCCGCTTGTCGAGGCTGTGTCTGTGAAGCGGCACGGGGCTCGCGTCGTGCAGACAGCCAGAGGGGCGCGCGCACCTTGTCCTTGCGGCGCTTGGCCTTCTTGCCGTCGGCGTCGGCGCCGGCTGCGGCCGTCGAGCTCTCGGCGGCCCGGGCGAGGGCGTGCTCGTTCTCCTCTGCGACGAGGGCGTTGCGCTTGCGCTTGTCGTGCAGCTTGGCGGCGGACTTGGCGAGGGAGGCCATCGTTGGGAGGACGGAGGGAGGAGGAGGGGTCTGGTCGTTGGGCTGAGGACTGACGGGGGCGGCCTGCGCAGCCCAAATTCCAGGACTTTATTATCTTTTGTCCCTGCTGGCCCGCGCGCCCTCATCTCTGGCTCGCCTGCGCCGACCGCCCGACCGACATCCCCTTCCTCCCGCCATGTCAGACCCCCGCATGACCCAGCGTGAAGCCTTCAACATCAACGCCGTCCGTCCCCTCAGCCGCCGCACACTCTCAGCCGGCCGTCGCAGCAGCGGAACTGACGTCTCCCCCGTGCGCGCACGCACGCATGCCTCCTGATCTCGCTGCTCCCCCCTACCTTCTCTCCGAACCTGCGTCCCCGACAAACCCCCGCAGGCCGCCGCCGTCAAGGAGTACAACGTCGAGCCTCGTATCGGTCCGTCCCCGCCGCATCGCTCCCTGCCCGCACCGAGGCTGACCAGGCCCTGCTTGCGCCGGCCGCGCAGACTACCGCACGGTCTCAGGCGTCAACGGGTGAGCCCGAGGAGATGGGCCGCCTGCCCGAACGCTGCTCGAGTCGGACGGCGACCATGAGCTGCAGCTGATGCCCTTCTTGCTTCTCCGATGCGCCGTGCAGACCTCTGGTCGTCCTCGACAATGTCAAGGTCCGTCGTCTGCGCTGTCGTGCGCTATCGGGGCGGTCGCGGCGTGGATTGAGCTCGCGCTCGGCTCCTCGCTCGCCTTCTGCTTCCCTCGAGCAGGCCCTTGCTGATGGCCATCCTCCCCGCGACCCTTCAGTTTGCCTCGTACAACGAGATCGTCACCTTGACGATGCCCGATGGCTCCAAGCGCGGCGGGCAGGTGCTCGAGGTCCAGGGGAAGAAGGCGATTGTCCAGGTGTTCGAGGGCACGTCTGGCGTCGACGTCAAGGCGACGCACGTTGAGTTCTCGGGCTCGGCCATGCGCCTCCCCGTCAGCGAGGACATGCAGGGCCGCATCTTCAACGGCAGTGGCAACCCAATCGACAAGGGGCCCAAGGTCTTTGCCGAGGACTACCTCGACATCGACGGTGTGTTTCTGCGCGCTGCGCTTCCTCCCCTCAGCCCAACGACGCATCATCAGGCTGACCCGGTCGTCCCCGCGTGCGTGCTGGACCGACCCATCAGGCATGCCCATCAACCCCTACTCGCGCATCTACCCCGAAGAGATGATCCAGACGGGCATCTCGACCATCGACGTCATGAACTCCATCGCTCGCGGACAGAAGATCCCCATCTTCTCGGCCTCGGGCCTGCCGCACAACGACGTGCGTCCCCCTTGCCTGCGCTGCTAAGATTTCAGGCGTGCACGGGAGCTGATGGCTGGCTGTATCCGTCCGCGCGCCTCCGCTGCAGATCGCCGCCCAGATCTGTCGCCAGGCCGGCCTGGTCAAGCGCCCGGGCGCGACCAAAGGCGTGCACGACGGGCACGAGGACAACTTCTCGATCGTGTTCGCCGCGATGGGCGTCAACATGGAGACGGCGCGCTTCTTCAAGCAGGACTTTGAGGAGAACGGCTCGCTCGACCGGACGACGCTGTTCCTCAACCTCGCCAACGACCCGACGTGCGTACCTGTTGCCCGGTCTTCGCTCCGGCTCGCTCTACCTCCGAGAACTCGTCGTTTTGCTGAACCGGTGCCCTGCTGAGCGTGCGCCAGAATCGAGCGCATCATCACGCCCCGCCTGGCGCTGACGACGGCCGAGTACTACGCCTATCAGCTTGAGAAGCACGTCCTCGTCATCCTGACCGACATGTCGTCGTATGCCGATGCGCTGCGTGAGGTCTCGGCCGCACGAGAGGAAGTACCCGGGCGTAGAGGCTACCCCGGGTACATGTACACTGACTTGTCCAGAATCTACGAGCGCGCGGGCCGCGTCGAAGGCAGGAACGGGTCCATCACGCAGATCCCAATTCTGACCATGCCGAACGACGGTGCGCTCTTTTCCTCTTGCGGCGTTCGCGAGGGGTTCTTGAGGAAGGCTGACACTCGAAGCCACTCTTTTCAGACATCACGCACCCCATTCCCGACTTGACGGGCTACATCACCGAGGGCCAGATCTCAGTCGACCGTCAGGTGCCGTCCCTCGCCCCCCTTGCTCCTCCTCATGCCCCAAACTACTCGGAACCGACTGACCCTTTCTCTCCTTGACGACCAGCTCATGAACCGCCAGATCTACCCGCCCATCAACGTCCTGCCGTCGCTGTCGCGGCTCATGAAGTCGGCCATCGGCGAGAAGCTCACGCGCAAGGACCACGGCGACGTCTCGAACCAGGTTCGTCTGCGTTCTTTTTGCCCCCCTCTGTTGCCCCTCTCCCCTGGCTGACCCCTGTTTGTGTTCGTGTGCGGCGCGCTGCAGCTGTACGCCAAGTACGCCGAGGGCAAGGACGCGGCGGCGATGAAGGCCGTCGTCGGCGAGGAGTCGCTCTCGGCCGAGGACAAGCTCGCGCTCGAGTTCCTCGACCGGTTCGAGAAGGAGTTCGTCGGCCAGGGCGCGTACGAGAGCCGCACTATCTTCGAGAGCCTCGACCTCGCGTGGGACCTCCTGCGCAAGTACCCCCGCGAGTCGCTGAATCGCATCTCGCCCAAAGTGCGTTCATTTCCTGCCGTCCGTCCCTTGGTCAGTGACTTCCCGCCCTGACTCTTCGCCGCCCCGCGCTCTCATGGCAGATCATGGCCGAGTATTATTCGCGAAGGCCCACGTCGTCGAACAAGGACACGCGCGACAGCGCCAGCCGCGACCGCAGCGGCGACCTGATCGACGTTTGAGATGGCGGGGGAGAGCAGCCGCGGGACTGCTTTGGGAGGGAGGAGGACTGATACTGATGATCCTGAGCAAGAATGCGGCACCCGCGCTGCCGTTCGAAGCAAGTGCCAAAAAAAAAAGGGGGCTCAGACGGCTGTCGTCCTGTTGATCCTCTGCCGACATCAGGCGTCGCCGAGTTCACCACGCCGTCCTTGAACCTGCAGCCACAGCACGCTGCGTCGCTGATGTCGTCGCTCACCCCTCGCCAGGATCCTCCTGCAGCGCATCGGGCGAACCGGCGCCCTGCTCGCACGCGCCCCCCTCCTTCCCCAGGCCATAGCGAAGGGGCAGGCAGCAGCGCTCGGAAGCGGCCGCCTTGTCAAGACTTCCTCTTCCCGGCGGCCGTCCTCCCAGCCCAGCTCGACGGCGGCCGGTCGTTTGTCGTGCGTTCCGGGGGAAACCGCTGCTGTGCCCTGATGAAGAGGGCAGCTGATCAGGCTGACGGACTGCCCCCCCCCCCCCTTTCACTCTCTCTTTCCAAGGGACGACCCGCTCCAGCTCGCTTACCATCGCCAGTGGCAGCTCTGCGCTATGCACGAACTGCCGCCTTCGTCTGCCGGCGCAGGTCGGCCGACGCTCCTCGCCAACGCTCAGCCCGCCGGGCCCGGCCCCCACAGCCCGGCGCCTAGCGTCCGCTCGAGCCGTGCACCTGTCGTTTTTACTGCATCCCCGCCGAACCCTCACTATGCTCTTTCGCTGCCTCTAGCAGCTTGTGCTTGACGATCTCAAGTATAGGCATGCTTCATCGACGGCCTAGCCGCCGTTGGACATCACGGGCGTTTCGTACGCCGCCTTGACGTACGTCTCGAGGCCAAAGTTCCTGCAGCAGTGATGCGGTAAGCAAGTCGGTCGGGCGCGAGACACGGCAAGGAAAATGAAGGAGGACGCACTCGGACTCGAGGTTGATGGGCAGGATGGTCGACGCCCTTGCGAGAAAAGCCAGCGTCGGACCAAAAACGACCGACACGAGGTGCGCCTCGGGCGAGACGAGCAGCCGATGCGCACCCGATGCGCCCTCTGCCTTGTCGTCAAGCGCGGAAAAGGCGGTCGCGCCCCGGTCGCCCCCGGCGTTGTCTGTCAGGCCGCTCGCAAGCCCGGGCAAAGACGAGCGCAAGGCCCGGCTGAGCTCGTCGTCGTGCTTCTTGAGCGTGCGCTTGGTCGCTTTCGGGTCTGAATCGTTGAAGCGGAAGAGGTTCTGCGAGTGAAGATGTGCTGATCAGCTTCTAATCTTTCAGGCAGTAGTCGAAAGCGTGCGGTCTCACCTTTGACCGATCACGCTGCTGTGCCTTGCCGCCACGCAGAATGTCGTTGACAGATGCGATCGGGTTGCGAGCGGCGAGCGCAGCCGGGTTGTTGCTCGTCAAATACTCGCGCAGCAGACCATTCACCTCGGCCTGGACCGGCTTCCACAGGTCGCCGACATCCGCACCCGAGCCGTTGCGGAGCATCGAGTACGAGTTGTCCTTGAAGTCCTTGCGCTGTGGGAGAGAAGTTGGTCCGCATCAGCGCACTGCGACGGCCGAGTACAAAGGGCGTGACACGCACCGCTCCAATACGACTCGCAACGTCGGTCATCACTCGGAAGCCCTGCAGGACCGCATCCAGCTTCGAGTAGAGCGTCCAGAAAAGATCTCGGAGCGTCTCAGCGTCCTCGTCGAGCTTGCCGGCCGCCGTGCCCGTCAGCGGTGTCGCGACCATCTCGGCCGTTCCGTCGTTCGCCGCATCGCCAGCTGCCGATGGCGGCGGTGGGAGGATGGAGGCGGTCGTCGGAAAGAGGTTCATCATCGTCTGCCGGCGACGGTCGACCGTGCGCTGGTCGACCTCCTGGATCGTGCTCTCGACGAGCGCGAACACCTCGACCGACTCGCGCTGCGCAACGGCGTCGAGCGCCCAGCCAAGACGACCGAGAACGGCGAGCGCCTCAAGTAGGTGCTCGATGTAGACGAACGAGTTAGCCTCTGGGTTAAACGCCTTTCCGCCCGATGCACCACCGCCCACGGAGGCGAAGCTGGCAATGGAGGAGAGACCGTTGAGACCGCCGCTGGCGTGTGCTGGCCTGGCGAAGGCCGGCGATGTGAGGTCGAGGTCGTCAGGCAGGTCGAGGAGCGGGTCTTGAGATGGCCGCATGGCGAGTTGCTCAAGATAGCGTGACAAGGCGGCAGCTTTGTCGCTTAGCGCTGAAGGCGAGGGCCCGTTCTGGCCATCGACGGCGGACGATGATATGCTCGCGTTATCCGTCTGTGATGACATTGAGCGCTCGGTCATCGCGCCATTGGATGGTGCCGGATCTTGCACTGAGGCGCAAAGCAGACAGTCAGGCTCCAGGTCGGTTGCAGTGTGCGAAGAGACGTACGCTTCGTCTGGCCACGAGAATAAGGCACCCACCGATCCTCGCAGTAGTACGACTTGAGGTAAATGTGGTTGTGCAGCTCCTCGAGCAGAATGTCGCGGATCACCTGGATATGCGCGGCTCATCAGCCCTTGGCGATCGAGATGAAGCGGAGGTGCGACTCACGATCTCCTGCGTCGCGAAGTAACTGCGCAGGTCCGCCAGGGCCCCGACCTCCCGCAGAGCAGGCTTGTTGAGCGTCTTTTGCGACCGAACGAGGACGAGCGCAGCAAGCAACAGGCGCTTCTCGGTCAACAGCGTCTCGAGCTGCTCCGGGACAGCCTTCAATTGGTCTCTGCAGCGGAAAAAAAAAGACAATGGATCAGTGCAGGAAGATCGAGCAAACCAGGAAGGAACGCACATCGTGTCGAGGACGTCCATCATGTCCTTCACGGCCCGGCTGCGACTCGAGAGCGCGTTGATCTCGGCGCGCTTCTCGCCTCGGAGCGACTCCTTGGTCTCGATAAGCATGGCTCTGGTATTACGCACGTCGTGCTGCGCTTGCGAGAGAGACGTGAGGAAGGTGTTGTGTGTTGAAATGGAGGAGGCGAAAGAGGCCGAATGGGTCTGAACCGTCGACTGAAGCGACGTGAGGAGCGCTTCCGAGAGGTCTTCAAAGGCGTAGAGCGATGACCGGTCCGACTCGAGCATGGCCAGCGCCAGCGATATCGAGTTGAACTACAAGGGCCGCAGGGGAGGTCGGGTGAGCTGCTGCGGGTCTTGGACAAGGGTTCAGCAAGAATTCGGCGCGTACCTCGGAGCTCATGACGACCGGGTACTCCGACCGGATCTGGCCAAGGATATCTGTGCGCGTTCTCTCAGTTCAGCTGATCATCTCCAAGTTGAAGGAGGATGAAGAGTGCGCACTGTCGATGCCTTTGAACTGCCCGCCGAAGTCGCCCTCAAGGTCCGGGTCGATCATCGTCGCGACCTGCTTCCTCCTCCCCTGCTGCTGCTGCTGGTGCGAGTCCTTGTGCTCCTGCACAGCGCTCGCGAAGGCCTTTCCAACCTGCACAGCGCGGAAGATGTCTGATCCGCTCGCGCTTGGTCCCGTGGAAGAAGGGAGGGAGGCTGCGTGCTCCCTTTCCTCGCGCTCCTCGTCCCAAGTTGGCCTTCGCTGCCCGCCGCCCCCATGACCGGCATCTTCGCCATTGACAGGTGATGAGGATCGCCGGCCGTTGTTCAGCTCGGAGACGGACGGGATGGAGTTCGTTGCCTGATGGCCGTGAGGCCGGCGCTGGGACCGCTGAGGTCGGCGAGGAGGCGCGGCAGCGGCGGCTGAGCTAGAGCTCGAGCTCGACGGCGCGAAGGCGTCTGATGGCGGGGTAGGGTAGGCGCGCCGCATATCCGGGTTCGATGGTAGGCCCGGTACAGTCCAGGACGGCTGGCTGCCGGAGGGCGGGTGCCGCGACATGCTTCAGAGCGTGCGCTGCAGGCTGAAAGGAGGTTCAGGTCGCGAGATGGTGAGGGTGGCCGAACTGGCGTCTGTCGGACGGCGAAGGGGAGCTAACGAGCAGCTGGAGTGGTTTCGAGCGAGAGCACTTGACCGACAAGAGCCGGCTTCTGGCAGGGAGGATGGGGAATGGATGGACGTTGCTCGCAACCGACAAGTCGACGCGCAACCTCGTCGAGCAAGAGACGCGCCGCGCGCAGCCATCGGGAACGTGATGGGACAATCCGATGCACTTGCCCCAGGACAGCAGCTCGCACTAGCCCGTTGCCCCTTGTGTTCCGCAAGACAATATGATACAACAGGAACGTCCTCTAAGGTGGCTTGAGGTGGGTGTAGGGGCAAAAGGAAAAAAGGGGCTACAGACAGCTTGAAGATAAGGGATGGGCGCCGAGCGCGTGAGAGAATGAGTGGGATGCGGGCGGGTCGACGTGCGTTCAGTGCCCACTACCGAGGGCAGAAGGCTGCGGCATGAGGTTGCTGAAGAGGGACAGTGCATGGACGAGAAGATTTGGCTCCATGGACACGCCCTGGCCAAGCGCGGCGAGGACGGTGGTGAACCCGCCAAGCTGCTTCATGTAGAGCGTGCTCAGGGCGTTCTCGATCCGAACCGATACTGCGGAACCGAGGGAAAAGTCAGCAGGATGCAGTTGGCAAGAAGCGGAGCGAAGGGCTCACGAGAGTTGACGATGAGGAGCAGGTCGTCGTCCGTCATCTCGGGCGAGATGTGCGGCATGAGCAGATCAATGTCGTGGCCGACAAAGCGGCCCGCGCGATTGTCCAGCTCCTCGCGGTGGATGCCGTGAGCCTGCTCGAGCGACTGGCCGGACGACGAAAGCGTCTCGAGCCGGATGCAGATGAGCGCCATCGCGCGGACATCCTCGACGTGCAGCATCCCGACCTTGGGGACGATCAGCGTCGCTGGCTTGAGGGCTTCGCGTGATTGCGTGAAATCAAGGCGCGGTTGCAAAGCTGCCGGGAAGACAAGCGAGAGCTTCTCCAGGTTCTCGAGACCTGCGTCGGGATCCAGAGTGCGTTAGCTGCGTGAATCTGTGTATCGCCGCGAAGCAAAGAGCAGCGGACGCACCTTTGAGCTTGCGCTCGCCGAACGAAGTGACGCCGAAGCCGAGCTTGCGGAGCTGGGCGATATGAGGACTGAACTTCTCGGCATCGTCCTCGGTGGCAGGCACGCCCTCGACGTCGGGCGCGTCGAGCGTGTCATAGAGCGACTGCATCTCGCTGACGACGTCCTGCGAGACCATGATCTGGCCTCCGTCAGCGGCGCCGCTGATACGTGCCGCGCGGTTGACGACGGGGCCAAAATAGTCCATGCGCCGGGTGATGGGGTCGGCCTCGCACACGGGCATGCCCCAGTGGATACCCATGCGGACCCAGAGGCCGCGGTAGATGAGCTCGCCGTCCTCGGTGAAGATCTCCTTGCCGTCCTCGGCCTCGAGGATCTCGCGCGGCCAGTCCTCCTGCAACAGCATGAGCTGGCAGGTGAAGCACCAGAGCATCGCCGAAGCGACCGTCGGGAACGAGACCATGAAAGCGTCGCCCTCAGTCTTCACCTCGTAGCCGCCGATAGCGCGGAGCTGGCGACGGAGGAGATGGTTGTGCATCTTAATGGCGGTCTGCATGCCCTGGTTCGTCTCCCAGAGAGCAGTCGAGTTCTTGATGTCGGTGAAGACGAGCGCGACCTGGCCAGTCGGCGGCTCGATCTCGCGGTCGAGGCGGGCGAGCGTGCGGTCGCCAACAAAGTCGTTGCGACCACGGCGGGCGACACGCTTGCTGTCGAACGCGCCGTCGGTCGCCACCTGCCGCTGCGCCTGGCCCTGCGACTTGAAAAGGTCGCCGACGCCGATGATCATGACCATGATCGCGCCATCCGCGCCGTATGAGATGGCGAGGTCGCGCAGCTTCTGGGCGGCCATCATTGGGTCGTTCTTCTCGGTGCGGGCGATGTCGATCGCCGTCTGGTACGACATAAAGTCCCACATGCCGCCGTTTGCAAGGATGACGAACTCGTCGGCTTCGGTCAGATCCCAGGTGCGGACGTCTGGGCGGGAGTTGACGGCCGGGTACAGGTGGTAGTAGCCGAAGCCGCGCGAGACGTCGAGCTCCTCACAGATGAGGCCGCGGGGCGAGATCCAGGCCTCGGCGAGGCGGATGCGCGTGGCCTCGGTACGGTTGAACGGCTCGTGTTTGGTCGAGAGCAGCTCGTAGCCGGCGCCTTTGCGTGAGACGACGGCGAGCGAGTTGCCGGCGTTGGCGACATGGAGCGTCTTGTCGACGATGTAGGCGACGACACCGGACGCGCCCGTCTTGAACAGGGCCGCCGTGTCGGTGCTCGGCGGGGGAGGAGCGGCGCCGTTGGTGCTGCCCTGCGAGCCCTTGCGCTTATCGCCACCCGTGCGAGCGGTGAGCTCCTCGTAGCAGTTCTTGTTGAGCGTCAGGAACGATCGGCGCAACGCGTCTGAGACGCCCTCTTCCTCCTCGAGCGCAACCTTGTTGAGCTGGTCGGCAAACGTCGACAAGAACCACTCGGTCGCGTAGCGCGGGATGCGGCCGACGAGCGTACGGTTGGCGACGTGCGCGCGGCCGAAGAGGCCAAAGATGCACTCGTTGTCCTTGCCGCGGAAGTTGGGCACGACGAGGTCCGACAGCTGCAGGTGCTCGTACTGGCCCATACTGTCCGCGAAACCGTAAGACATGTTGTTGACGACCGAGTAGGACGTGCGCACACGGCGGTCATCCGTCTCGTCCGGCACGGGCACGCGCAGGGTGACGTCCATTAGGCCAAGTGTGCGGACGTGCACAAGCGGATTGAAGCCCGAGCCGTAGTCAGGCTTCGCTCCGGCGCCCATCATGCTGTCGAGCTGGTTGCGGTCGCTCGGCTTCACCTCAAACCGCTTGTTGCCCGAGAAATTGAGGTAGCGCAGCTCCGTGTTCTTGGTCCTGCGAACGGGAAGGGCCAAGGTACCGTCAGCTTGAACAGAGGATGAACGACTCAAACCACGTAAAGGACGCACCAGTTCCAGTCGTATCGCCAGTTGTTGATGTTGTACTTCAGGACGTTGCTGCCAACGTCGAGCACGGTGAGGCGGTGCATGTTGGACAGCTCGGCCGGCAGCGACTGCAGCTTGTTGCCGTTGACGTGGAGGATCATGAGCGATCTGAGCTTCTCGAGGTCTTCCGACGGCAAGCTCGTGAGCTTGTTGCCGCTAAGGTAGAGCGCCGTCAGGGCCGAGTTCTTGCGCAGCGTCCACGGCGGCACCTCGAGGATCTCATTGAACGAGAGGTTGAGCACCCGCAGAACTGTCAGGAGCGAGATCGGGTGGAAGACATCGTCCGCCAGACGATTGTCGCACAATTGCAGCGACCGGAGCGACTTGCCGAGCGCCTGCGGGTCGCGCGGGACCGCGACGATGCCATTCGCGTCCGCAAGCGTGGGCGCCGTCTGGCCCTCTGGAGGGTCCGGGAACGTTTCGATGAGGTTCGAGCTTGCGTTGAGGCTAACGAGCCGGCCGCAAGACCAGATCTGAACCGGGATCGCCGTCAGATTGTTGTTGTGGACGTTGATGATTTCAAGCTGCTGCAGGCGGTCGATGCCAACCGGCAGGGCCGAGAGCGAGTTGTCGGTTGCGTGCAGCTCTCGCAGATTGAGGAGGCTCGTAATGCTCTCCGGCAAACGCGTGAACTGGTTGCCGTCAAGCTTGAGAACAACGAGCGCCTGCAGCTGCGCAACGACGGCTTCGTCGATGGACGACAGCTTGGCGTGCGACATGTCGAGCGACGTCAGGCTGGACGAGAGGTCGGGCGCGCGCATGGAGAACGACAGGCGCGTGAGCGAGTTGTGCGACAAGTTGACGTCGGTCATGCGCGGGCCGAACTGGGCCTCGATCAGCTTGACCTCGTTGCGCTCGGCCTTGAGCACCTCGAGCTTCGGCAGCGCGTACACGTGCGAAAAGTCGGCGATGCGGTTCCGCCGGCAGTCGATTTCACGCAGGTTCTCGAGCTTGGTGAATTCCTGCGGCAGCGTCGTAACGACGTTGCCGACAAGCACGAGCCGGTCGAGGTTGGTAAGCTTGCCGATCTCGGGCGGGATGTAGGCGATGCCGTTGAACGAGATGTCGAGGTCGACGAGCGACCTGATTTCGCACACGATGCTCGGGAACGCCTCGAAATTGTTGTTCGAGATGTTGAGGTACTTGAGCGAGTGGAGTTGCGCAAAGTACGACGGCAGGACCGACAGCCGGTTGTTTTGCAGCTTGAGCGACATCAGGCCCGGGATGTCCTCGAAGCCGGCCATGTCGAGATCACCGATGCGGTTGCTTGAGACGTCCAGCCGCGTGAGCGACGAGCTCTGCCGGATCGACCCGGGTACGCGCTTGAGCGCCATGCTCGACAGCTTGAGCTCGCGCAGGTTGATGCAGTCCTGGATAAAGTCGGATGGAAGCTCCTGTAGCTGGTTCTTGGACAGATTCAGGTGGACGATGCTGCCGGCGTGTCGGTGGAGGAAGATGGGAAAGATCTGGATGTCGCGCCCGGAAAGGTCGACGTGCTCAAACGAGTCGAAGGCGCTCTCGTCCACCTACGGAGTGGAAGCTATCAGTCAGGCATAAGAGCACAGACACGGCGGACGAGCAACGCACCTCGCTTCCCGCCATCTTGGGCAAGCGGTAGATGAACTTGCAGAGCATGCCGATGTCGTCCTTGCCCATCACCTCGATCTTGTCAGTCTCGTCGTACCCGGCCTGGATAAGCCGCCGCTTTTGAATGAGCGCCGGTTTCTCCCTAGGGTCGAGTGCGCGGTCTGCGCGTCCCAGACCTAGTCAGCGCGCAGGAATCGGAATCATGCAAAGCCCGTCGCCAACGCACCTGTCCGCCGCTCGCGGATGTAGAGTCGGTAGCCGCCCTTGGGCTGCAGGTTCTTGACCGAAAGGATCGCGATGATGTCGGACGTCGTCGAGTTGAGCGCGCAGGCAACAGTCGTGTGCGAGCCGTCGGAGCGGTACACCCGAAGGTAGACCTGCGAGGCGGATGATCCGTTCGTCAGCGAACGTAAACGCAAGTATAAAGGCAGAGCGGAACTCACCGGCGTGGCGGAAGCGGCACTTGCCGAGCCCGTCTTGCCCTTGCCGCCCGTCAAGGGCCGTGCGCCTGCCGTGCTCGGGCGCGCCATGCCGCTCGCTGTGCTCGGCCTGACCGACCTCCCTCCGATCGACCCTCCCGTCAACGGGCGCGAGCGTGTGCTTCCCGTCTCCGTGTTCCAGTTGAAGTCATCGGCCTCGACGCCAGGTGTCCCTGGTGGACGGAGGTTGCGCTGGACGCCCGCATTGAGCGTGTCGAGCAGCTCGAGCGAGGGACCTTCGGCGTCATCACTCGACGTGTCGTCACCCTCTTCGTCTGGCAGGTCACCCTCGACACCCCAAGACTCGGGCGCGATCCAGGCGTTCTCGGTGGCTCGGATTGGCGGCGCAACAGACACGACCGGGTTGACACCGGTCGTAGGATGAGCTGAAGCAAGGTTGCCTGGGCCTTTCGGCGTCGACAGCGGCGAGTGCGCGCTGGGATCGAGGCTAGAGAGGTTGAGATTGAGATGCGGTGCGCGGCCTGCGGCGCCTGCGAACGGGTTGCTGAACGTCGTGCTGTCGCCCGGGTAGTTCGCGGGCGCCTTCAGCGGCAGCATGTCGAACGGATTGACGCCCTCCTCGCTCGGCGTAGCGACGGCGCGCAGGCCTGACGGCCGGCGGGGCATGGTTGAGTGGAACGTGTGCGCGCCGTTGATCTTGCTCGGCTCGGGTGGGATGCCGCTCGAGTTGAAGGGGTTAGTGAACGGCATGCCGGTCGACGACGCCTCGGACCCGCCGTTCGGACGCGAGCTCGACGATCCAACGCTGTCTGACCAGCCGCCTGCGCTCGCACGGCTGTCCATGCTCGACGCTGGTCCGCTAGCGGCGGTGTACGTTGGGTTGACGATGCCCTCCATGTGGTCGAGGTCCGTGTCGAGCTTATACAGATCGCTCGTCGCCGTCGCCGACTGCTGCGACGCCGTGCTGCTCTTCTTGCTGTTCTTGCGCGACTTGCGCGTAGAGTCGGGCGACGCGTCGCGCGCGAGCACAGGCGAATGCTCGCCGACGGCCGAGATGGTCGTTAACGGCGGGAGAGAGAGGCCCCCAGAGTTGGACCGGTGATGGCTTGGCTTCGCCTCTGCGGGCTTAGCCATGGTGCTGGTCGATCCGAGGCGAGAAGCTTGACGACCTGCGAGACGCGTCATTGCCACCGATCAGCTTCCAGACACTGCAGGTTCGCCAAGTTGCTGAGCGCTCACCCTCGTCTTTGGCCCTGCTGTTGCTAGATCCGCCTGCCTTGCGCTTGACGAACTGCAGGCCACCGAGGAACGCGCTCTTCTTGCGCTTCTCGTCGCCGTGGACCGACGCCTTGTCACTGGCGGCGTCCTTACTCCCGCGCGGCTTCTTCTCAGACCCAAGCATCGTGCTGACGGTGCTCTGCCTGCCCTGTCGCGCAGGAGGGGGTCCTGACGAGCTGCCACTGCCGTTGGTGAAACTCGGAAGGTGCGTCGCCGAGATCGAGTGCGTGAGGGGCAGGTCGCCGGGCGCGCGTGACAGCGGCTGAAGAGGGGGCGAGTTGCAAGCTCAACATCGTCAGCGTCCGCTCAACGCGCCGAGCTAGCAGAGCATGCGAACGTGACGCACACTGAAGTCGGTCGCGAGCCAGGGAGCAATGCCGGCGTCCATGTCCTTGCCTCGTGGCCCACCGCCAGAGCTCGCCACGCTAGACCTTTGGTTGGCGATCCCGACGCCTCCTCGCCCTCCCGCATCGCTCTGGTCGTCCCCGGGCCCGCCTCTGCCTACAACAACACCGGGCCAGTCCGAGCCGCCAAAGGGCGACGACGTCTTGCCGCTTGGAAGCTTGAGGTCGCCGCCGAACTTCTTGCGCAGGACCCGGTCTCGGGCAGCGTTGTCGTCCGCGCCGTCCATGATGAGGGCCTAGAGACTCCTCCCGGACGAGACGTGACGTGCGAGTGCGACTGAAGACTGAGGAGGGGAGAGCACTGGGGCCTGGTGGAAGCGGCGACTGCGTAGAGGCTGATCGATGGATAGGCTGCAGTGCTAGGCAAGGCCGAGCTTTTGTGTTGATGTGGGACGAGGCTGCTGCGCCCAGGGCGAGGCTGGGACAAGAGCTTGGAGCGACGCTGGGTGGGCCGGATGTGCAGACTGCCCGACCTGGGCTGCGACGTGTCGGTAGGTGCGTGGGACGGCCAGGCCGACAGGAAGGTAGCGGCAGGCTGGCTCCTAGGCTGGTGGACGGGCGCCGTTGCTGATGGCGCCGAGCATTAAGACACCTCTGCCGGGCGGCCGCCAGAAAAATCCAAAAGGCTCGCTGCGCCTTGACAACAAGAGCTGTCGGCGTCCGGATCTGATGCTTTGGATTAGCGCTCAGGCTTCCTTCCTGCCCTTCCATTCGGGCAGAAGAGACTTCTCAGCAGCTTCGCCTCGCTCCGTCTGGCTGACGCTGACGCGTTGCGTCAGCTCCTCCCCAAGGGCTCGCACGAACGGCCCTCGTAGCCGGGGGCTGGCCAGGCGCAGCTGACGCGCTGACCCTCGCAAGAACCTCGACGGGCTCCGGGTCCGGTGCGACGCTGAGGCACGTGCTGCTGCTCTCCTCGAAGAGCTCGTTGGCTTGCTGATAGTCTGTCCGGCTGTGTTGCCGTTGTAGAACCTCCAGGGTGGGTGTCGGCCGCGCAGCTGCACGCCCGGCCGTCCCCCTTCACTCGGCCGACAGGAGGTCCCTCAACAACGAAGCGTCGGGCCACGCCGTCAATCTCATTGCGGCTGAGGAACGGGATTGAAGACGGTTAGGGGCTGGCTGTCTTTAGGAAGGTCTCCAGCTTGTTGTTGAGCTTCCTTGCCAACTTCTCCTCGCCTCTCTTCCTCGTCGTCCTTCTCCTCGTCCTCACTATGCTCTCTGCAGTCATCGGCGCAGGCCTCAAGAAGTAGTTCGCGTACCTCGGTCTGTCGTCTGTGTCCTTGAGCTTTTAGAGCTGACCTCACAGCATCCCCTTTGAACCCGTTGACTTACAGCTGCAAGCCGTCGCCCGGTTCGTCCTCTTCACTCCGCTTCCAGATGCTGATTCGGCTCACAGCATTCATTCTCCTCCCCTTACAGGCCCCTTCCCCTTTGCTCTCCAGATGTCCTTCTGCGTCTGCGAGATCGGCATGGACCTCGACGCGCACCCGTCCTTCCTCTTGCCGCGCGCATGGTTGGTGAGCGCTTTGCAATCCGACGCTCAGCTGGGACGTGCTGTACGGCGTCGACTGCCCGCAGGTGTACAGGCTGTGCGCCCTATCTTTGTTCTTTCTCGGGAATTCCGAACGCAGACTGACCCCAGGGTTGGGCTCGTAGGTGGGGTGCAAAGGCCTCGGGACCGGTGGCGGACACAATCCGCAGGGCCAACGGAGGCAAGTCGCGCGACCCGCCGGCAAAGGCCAAGGTGGTCTGAAAGCCTGAAAGTGAGAGGGTTTGGGACTGTCTCGAAGCTGCGTTGAGATCTCTCGTAAATCTAGATGGACATCGGATGAAGCCGGCGAGGGCGTCGCAAAAGTGCATGGACAGAGAGCGAGAACTGTGGCGCAAGGGAGAGAGCGCAGGGGCGCGATGTAGAAGGAGCAGGACAGTGGACGAGACGAGGAGGTCTCCCCTCGGGCGTAAGGTATGGCAAGGTTCAAAAGCACAATATGTAAAACGCGGGCAAGATTGACGTCGAACACAGCAAGGTAGGTCGTCGTCGCGTCGTGAACCGCGGCCCATCAGCCCTTCAGCACCTCAGCATAAGCCTTCCGCACCCCGTCTCGAGCGGAATTCTGCACCGCGGTGGAAGACTGCTCGACGTCGCTCTCCTCGACGTCGCCGTACACGATCTCCCACTCGTCCGCGTCGTCCGTACGCGCAGCAGTCGGTCCGGCAGCGTCCTTCGCGGGCGGCGGGAAGTCGGGATGGAGCAGAGTGATCGGTCTCGGGGGGACGAGTACGAAGTCGAGTGCCTGAGCCGTGTGCGATGCTGCGTCCCAATGGTGACGGATGAAGGGTGAACCCAGGGACAAGCAGGGAAATCAGAGATGCGTCGCGGAGAAGCCCGATGTCAGCCATCAGTCCTCCAGCTTCGACCTGGTGTTGACAATGAGGGACACACCGCGCATCTTCTTGGCCGTCTGCAGAAGCATCCCCAAATTGACCTCGGCCATTGGCCTGGTCTCGTCCTCCTGACTCGGCGTGCGTGCAAGGTCCGCCCGCGCGCTCCTCTCCTGCTCCTTCGCCCAGCCTCGCGAGCCGAGCTCCGCCAGGGCGTCCTGGACCTCGGAGCGGGAGATTGCTGTCGAGTTTCGAAGCTCAAACCCGGGCCTTAAGACGGCCGCGATAGGCTTGCCGGTGAGCTTGCCGGTCATGGGCGGGTGGGAGCGCAGGGCGTGATAGGGGCTGCGGGTCGGCGGGTGGGGTGGATTGCGATGAGGAGGATCCCTGGGTGCTGAGGCGAGGTTGCTTGCCGAAGACGGAGGCTGTGGTGCAGCTATGTCGAGTGCTCACAGGGAGCTGGTGGAATGTGGGTGGTTGGCCGGAGCAAGGGCAGTCGCGCGAAGGCGGGGACGAGTATTGCTGCTGCGCGCGGGCCGGGGTTGCCGCGGGCGGGTTCGATGAGCAGCGCAACTTCAATGAAGGACGATAGGAGGAAGGCTCAAGCCCTTGCAGACGTCGGGCCAGTATGCGATGAGGTCGTCGAGGGGTTGCACGGGGGGGCATGGCGTCGAGCCGAGTCAAAAGAGCATCGAAGCCAGTTGCTGCGGTTTACCAACTGGCTCGTAACGTCGGCGTTGCCATCGTAACATTCGCCCGGCGGGGCCTGCGCGCGCGACGGCCCTCAGCTGCCCGCCCGCCCGCTCGACACCATCTCCTCTCGTCTGCACCTCGTCTCTCCCGTTCATGAAGCTCCTCTCGCTCCTCGCCACCGCCTTCGCTGTCTGCGCGACCGCCTACGCCGCGACCGACGCCACGCCGTCCGACAAGCTCCAGATCGGTACGTCCAGCGATGAGCCCCCCTTTCTCTCCGCGGACACCGTCGCTGACCGGTTGACCTCTCACGCTTCCGTCCCGCAGGAGTCAAGTACAAGCCGGATGAGTGCCCGCTCAAGTCCAAGAAGGGCGACAAGCTCGCGATGCACTACACGGGCACGCTCCTCGCCGATGGCAAGCAGTTCGACTCGTCCGTCGGCCGCGCGCCGTTCGAGTTCACCCTCGGCGCGGGCCAGGTGATCAAGGGCTGGGACCAGGGCCTGACCGACATGTGCGTCGGCGAGAAGCGCAAGCTGACGATCCCTGTGCGTCCTTCGCTTCCACCTCTATCTGTCCGCTGCTGACTCTGGGTTCACCTGCGCTCGCGCCCAACGACTAGCCTGCGCTCGGCTACGTGCGTCCTTCGCCCTGTTCTCGGCCTGACAGCCCCGCTGACCTTCTTGCTATCCTGCAGGGTGCCCGCGGTGCCGGCGGCGTCATCCCCGGCGGTGCCTCTCTGGTCTTCGACGTCGAGCTACTCGAGATCAAAAACCGCAAGACGGAGCTCTAGAGGACGCGTGCACGTCGCGGGATTTTATGGGCCTCCAGACAGCTGCTTCGGACGCTGCGAGCGTTCGCAAGCAATGGGGCATGGGTATAGCGGCGTCGGGGGACGTACAAGAAGCGGAAGCAGTACAGGGCAAGGCAGGGAGATAAACGGCGGGATAAGTAGAGATAGTCCGGGAAGGACACAACACGTGAGGGATAAATGGAGAAGGGACACGAGATAACCCACGCTCTACTGGTGGTAAGGGGTGTGCGTCTGGGTAGGGAGAGGAGGGAGGGGCACGGAGGGCGAAGGAGGGAACGGTGACGATCCTGACGCGCCGCCGACAGGGTGGCTCGGCCTCCTCGCCGCCGCCGCCACCCCAGCATTGGCCGTCATGCCATTCTTGACCTTGAATGCAAATAGCTCTGCGATTTGGCCCTCGAGCACTTTCTTCTCCTCACGCATGCGGTGCAGGTCGTTGAGCGAGCGCGCGACCTCGGCCGACAGCTGCTCCTTGAACTTGGACAGGTGCTGCTCGACGTTGATCTGTGTCGCAGACCGCATCGCGTCAACGAAGCGGATGCGCTCGCCCTGGATCTCGCCCTTGAGGTCTTTGAGATGCGGGACGTGAGGTCAGTTTAAGGTGTGATCGTCCTCCTCCTCAGCGAGAGTCATCACGCACCGTGAACCATGGCCTTGAGCAGCTCTTGGTTCTCAAGCCGCTGACGGTCGAGCTGGCCGAGGACGGAGTCGATGGCTGTGGAGTGCGCGGATGTCAGTCTCCCTTGCACTGGAAGTTATGACGAGGCAGAACGAGAAGACTGACAGCTGTTTTGCTGCTGATAGCGCTGCCGCTCCATCTCGACCGACGCGAGCAGCGCCTCGAGCCTCTGCTGCGTGCCGGCCATGTCAGCCGGCGGCGGCGGCGCGGCCGTCTGCTTATTGCGCATCTCGCCCACCATCTCCCTCAGCGCCTTCAGCTCGCCCACGACGCCCGGCTGTGCCTGCTGTTGCTGTGTGCTCGCCGGGTCGTCGCCCAAACGCGGCGTGGCGAATGGCGGGGGCTGGATGAGGTCCTGCAGGTGCGCGACGCGGTCTGCGAGCGCGTCGACTGAGGAGTGGCCGTTGCGGACGAACTCCTCCATCCAGCGGTTGAGCTCGTTGAGGTCTGCACGGAAGAAGGGCAGGCAGAAGGCCAGACGTCAGATCTGCACTGAGGTGAGAGCAAAGAGGGTGGACGCACAGCGTGCGATGTCGCTCGTCTGCTGGTCTTGTGCGCTGCGTCCGGCCTGCTGCGTCCTGACGAGTTGGAGGACCTCGGCGACCTGCTCGGCAGCAGGGGGAAGTCAGTGCTTTAGCACTAGCTTCTGACGAGCGGGACTGGACGCACCTTGCCGTACAGATCGGTAGCGTCAGCAGGAGGCAGCGTGGAAGGAATGGTCGCGCCCTGCGTTTGTGTTGAGATGTCAGCGCTCACATCAGAAGATCTATGGCAAGGAGGACGCACGTGCGGCGCGTCTTCCGTCGCTGCATTCGTGTCGGGAGTCGCCTCCAGCGCAGCGGGCCGTCCCTCGCTTCTGGCTTGCAGTGCCTTCTTGCTTGAGGGCGCAGTGCGGTTCTCGAACGCCTCATCGGGAAGGCGACCGCCGGCGCCGCCGGGGAGGCTAACGATGGGAAGCACGGGCGGCGGTTTACGGCGCGGCGTGGACGACGCGTCGTCCGTCTCGCTGGGCTCCCTGGACGCTGGGTCATCCAATGCGAAGGGTGTGTCGTTCCTCGATCCGTTCGACGATGCGCCGAACCGTTCACACAACGCGAGGACCGCCGACAGCTTCTCGTTAACCTCGTCGACGGTCGCCTGGAGCGCCGCTCGCTCGCTCTCAGTCCCAGCTACGCCGAGCGTAACCTCCTTCATCCCGTCCTCGACGCCGCGCAGGCCGTGGAGCACGCCGTCGAGCTTGCCGTCCGCGCCGGCCGAGCGGTGCAGCAGCGCCCCGAGCGAGTCGTGCATGCCCGTCAGCTTGAGATCCGCCAGCTCGCCGCGCGTACTCGAGGACGCCGCCTGCGCAGAGAGGAGCTGGATGACCGTTGACATGTCTGCGGCGGTGGCAGCGGCAGCAGCGGGGGACGTCGCGCCGCTCTTTGCGTTTTCGCTCGCCGTTTCGAACAGGATTGACTGCGTAGGCGTTAGCACATCGGCGTACTGCTCCTGGACGACAGCTGGGATTGGCAGGGGCTTCCCGAACGCAGTTGCGCCGCGCTCCTTGGGCCGGATCTGCGACGCGGAGCGCGACGGGTTGAGGTCCGACTCGGGGAAGTCGTGCACGTAGTACTCCGACCGGGCGTTGGGCGAGAAGAGCGCCTGGTCGCGCAGGACGGCTGACAGCGGCGGCTGCGACTGGCGCGGAAGGGAGTCCGAGCGCGAGCGGCCCATCGTCGCCGTCCTGGGCGACATGCCTGGCCGCGTCGAGAAGTACGATGGCTGGTGCTGCTGGTCGAGCGCCGGCTTGGAGGGCGATGTGTCGGGCGGTGCGCTGTTGGAATGCCGGTGGTGTGCCTGACTCCGGATCCTTGCCACACGCGTATGGTCCTCGAAATTGTCGAGGGACGTTGGGCCTTCGCCATGCTCGGCACGACCGACGCCTGACGATGCCTTGGACCACGAGCCGCCTCCACCGTTCGAGCGAGGGAAGGGGCCGTCGGTGCCGGCACGGTGCGGGGAGCGAGCCTCGTACGCGGACGCGAGCGCTGCGACGGCCGACTGCTTCCTGCCCGACGGCACGCTCTTCGTTGGCGTCTGCGGCGAAGGGGTTTCCGGCGGCGGGGCGTACGATGTGAAGCCCGAATGGAGAAACATCTGCTCAACGTTGAACCGCAGGCCGTCGCTCTCCGCGCTGTCGGCCGCCGACCCGCGTCTGGGCAGGCTGAGAGGCTTCAGCGGCTGGTACGTGAGCTGTGGCGGGCCGGCCGAGCGGTCAGAGTCCTCTGACCGCCGGATGTGCGCCTCGTCTGACGAGGCCGCGCCCGGGTCGCGCTCGTTGCCTCCTTCGTCGTCGTTGGTCGACGAGACGGCGGACGAGATGATGTCGGCCGTGTCGAACTGCGCAGTAGCAACGCCGCCGGCGTGCGTCGGGCTGAGGGGCGGCGTGGTAAGGAGCGAGTCCTGGGGTGAGCCCTGCTGCTGCCGCTCGTCGTGCGCGGCGTCGGTTGGCAGGGGCGGTAGAGGAGGGGCGAGAGCAGAAAAAGGCGAGGAGGTTGGCGGTGCGGGGAAGGACGCGAGAACCTGCGAACCGTCTGGCTCCGGGCTCATGACGCCGGCGAGGATGGCGTCCCTGGAGGGAGGGGTCATGGTGCGCGTCGATCATCAGCCTGCCCGCCATCTCAAGGTGTGGTTGAAGGCAGGACGCACCAGATAGACCCCACCCAACCGAGCCGCTCGCCGACATTGCGCACCGCAACGGCCACGCTTGTCCGCTCCCCGTCTGACCCCTGTCCACTCAACGCAATTTCGAGGTAGTGCACCTCAGGCGCCTCGTCTCCTTCGTCGTCGCCGCCGTCGAACGGAACCGGCCACCGTCCCTGCGCTTCGCGCTCGGGCACGCTGCGCACAATCGTGTCGGGTGCGAGGGCCGTGTTGACCGTCTCGAGCGAGCCACGGAGAGAGGCGAACGAGCACGAAAGCAGCGACGGCCGGAGCGTGGCCGTCGTTCGGATCCAGTGGGGCGGGGAGGAGGTGGACGAGAAGAGCAAGAGCGGACCCTGCCGCAGGATCGGGGCGTGCGAGTCGGTCGAAGGCTGCGTCGTGGGGTAGGAAGAGCGCGATGACGACGAGTGCAGAGCGACTGGGTGCGCCGGGAGAGGGCGAGAGGCGCGGGGCGAGACGACCATGGGCTCGGACGAAGACTGGACTTGAGGCAGCGGCGATGCGAGGCCGGAACCCGACAAGACATACGGCCGCTGCTCTTCGTCCGGCGAGCCCACCCCTGCGCCCGCGCCAGCGCCAGCGGCGGGCGAGAAGCTCCACTCGTCGCCCTTCGTGCCAACGTCACTCCCGAGGATCTCGACATCCCCCTCACCCGGCCTTGCCCAGCTCGTCTGACCCACCAGCGTTGGTCTGCTGATGCCGGCATCTGACCCGGCCGAGAAGAATGACGAGTCGCTCGGTGTCGTCCTGTGCCCCTTGCGGAACTTGGACGGCGAGACGTGCCCGAACTTGCGCACGAGCGACTTGATGCCGTCCCGCAAGGGACTGCGCTTCTGGCCGTCGAGGCCGTCGCCGCGGTGCGTCGGTGAGGTCGGGAAGGCGTAGGCGCTGGGCGACGGCGGGGCGGGGAGGTACGATGGTGATGCACGCTTCTGCTCAGGACGGGCCTGGGATTGCGGGGTGATGGGCGGCAGGGGCTTATCCAGCCTGCTCATTGGTGTGCGGGACGGAGTCACGGGAGAGGCAGGAACGCTGGTGCGAGTGAGCGTGTGGGCAGTAGAGGAGGACGCCTGACGCTGCTCGAATTGCGAGATCATCGCCGCCGTGCGCGAGGGCGTCGTCGGTGTCGCCGCAGGGGGTCCGACGATTGAGGGGTCAGAAGGCCTGCGAGGCGTGAACTTGAGCGGCGGCGTCTCGCTCCTCATCGAGGGAGGGGCAGGCCGCGCGCCTCTCTTCGACGACCCAGCGGACGACGGGTGGCCAGCCGACCCAGGCGCGGACGAGAAGACGCCGTCTTCGTCCTCCTCGGGCATGGGCGAGAAGACGTCAACGTTGCTCCAAACGTGGCCGCCACCGCCGCCGGTTGTGCCGCCTGGACGCTTGCGTCCGCCAACGGGCGAAGGCGCCGAGTGCGAGGTGGTGTTCGCCGCTGGACGGGACGACACGGCGTGCACGGAGGGCTTGTGAGCCGGTGAGAAAGTGGATGAGCCGAGGACGGTGGTCGACATGGATAGCTGAGACGACCTGTTGGGCGGCGGCGGTGAGAAGAGCGAGTTGGCGTAGAGGTCGGTTGCGGTGCCGGTTGACGAGGCGGCGGCGAAGGACGAGAAATCGGTCGCGGGCGAGTCAAGGGGGCGCATCCACCGGGACTGGAGCGGAAGGGGGATTAGGGCTATAAGGAAGGATACGACTAGTGACTGAGGGGCATGGGAGGGCTGCTGGTAGGAGGAAGGCGCAAGAGCGAGCGAAGAAGCGGCGGCTGTTGACTGATCGACCGTATGGAGCAGCTGCGCGGGCCTCGCCGCCAAAAGCAGGCGCGTCGTATTATGTAATCGCACGGCAGACGCACTCGGCAGATGAACCAGCGACGCGTCGCGCAGACGACGACGCGTCCCCTCGAGCCCATCCCCCCCTCCATCCCCTTGCAGGCCAGCATGTCACCTCCCGCACTCGCCATCCTCCCTTCGGACCTCCTCGCGCCGGCCGAGGCATCCTCGTCGTCGTCCTCTTCGGCGGTGCCGCCGCACCACCGCCTTCTGCGCCTGCCGAACGCCCGCACCGGTCTCCCGAGCCTCTTCCTCGTCGCTCGCCAGTCGTCGCCAGGCGGCAAGCAGCAGGTGCTTGAGGTCCAACGCGTGGCACCCGATGCGGAACGATCGTGGTTTGTCGGGGACGAGGTCGTCCAGGGTGCGTGTTGGCGTTCGCTGGCTGCTCGTCTGAGCGCCTCAATCCAGAGGGCTGACTGCCCGGTGTTGCGCTTCGGATAGACGGACGACTGCTCGTGTTCAGCCTCATAGACCCTGTATTCCTGCTGCTGCCCATTGTCATCGCCGTACGTGCTCCAGAGTTTCTCTGCCCCTTCGAAGGTTGGCCTGACCCCTTTCCTGCGTTCTTGCTGGCGCGCAGACGACCGCTTCCCCCTCGCGCTTCCTCCTCGCCGACCACCTCTTCTCCACAGCTGCCTCGTCCTCCGCCTTCAAGCTCCCGCCGCCTTTTGCCAATACCGCAGGGAGCAAGGGCAAAGGCCGGGCGGACGAGAGCGAGCGGAGCGTCGACGAGGGCGAGGTCGACGACGTGCTCTGCCTCGCGCAGCTGGAGGGCGTCGAGAAGCTGCTGGGGCGCGTGTGCGACGTCAAGCGTGCGTTCGCACCACGCCAGCCCCAATCTGCGCTTGTCATTGTACTGACCAAGAGCTGTGTCGCGCCTGCTTCGAACAGAGGTCGCGGACGACCTCGTCGCCTATCGCTTCTCCGAGGCCAAGACGCACGTCTACCTTCGGCGCAAGGTTGAGCGCCTTGCGCGCAGGGAAACGTTCGACCGCTTCGGAGGGTTGCGGCGCTTGCTGGCGAAGGACGGGCTGGTGGGGCTAGAGGCGGACGGCGAGAGCGCGAAGGCGGCGCCAGGGGAGAAGGAGGACGAGCGGCTGGAGAAGATCAGAGAGGGTGCGTCCCCTCCCCCTTTCTCGTGCCTACAGCTCGAATCGCGCCGCTGAAGGAAATCGACGAGTGCAGAAGCCCGGCTACACTACGCCTTGACGACGCTCCAGTCGTACCTCCCGCCATCCCTCCTCGCCTCCCTCACCGCCTCCTTCTCCGCATCCTCCGAACCGCCCTTCCCACTCTACCGCGCGCACCTCGCCTCGCTCGCGCCCTCCCTCGGGAGCACGTCGTCCTTCGCGGCCGAGATCGAGGAGGAGAAGGCTTTGCGCAAGCGCGAGAAGGAGAACGAGAAGAAGCGAAAGGCCGCGCCTGTGTCGCAGGGCGTCGGCAAGCTCAAGAAGGCAAACACGAGCGGTATGGGCAAGCTCACGGGCTTCTTCAAACCCAAGCCGAAAGAGGAGACAAAGGGCTGAGACAGAGATTGGCCCATGACTGTCTTCCGTAACTCGACTCTTGGAGGGGTCGGCAGTGCGAGCTTTGAGAGAATCCCCACACGACGAGGGCGCCGCAATGACTTCAAGTTGAGGCCAGCTCAGCCCTGGGCGACGTTTGCAAGCATCGTGATTCGTGAATTGCCTCGCAGACCAGGAATGGGCATCGGCCGCGCTTGCAGCTCCCGACCCTTCGCCGCGGCGAGCCCAGGACAAACCGCGCATACGCTATGAAAAAGGGGGGCGTAAAATCGTCATTTGTGTCTAATATGGCAACTGCAAGCGCGCTCGAAGCAGTTCGTCAGTCTCGTGGGCGAAAAGTTGACGGCGAAAAGTCAAACGAGCAGGAAAGCGCACCTGATGAGGGGTGGGGTTGAGCCACGCGGGCACAGGAAGGACGAGGCCTCGCTCCGCATCTAGTACGCACGTGCCTCCGTCCTGAACCTGCGCTGAGTATAAGCCCGCTCGCCGGCGAGCGCCTCATTCATCCTCCGTGCTCCTGCTGCTGCAAAGTCGTGCGCGTCCGCTAGCGGTGCCGCTCTCTCCTACAACTTCACCGGCCTCAGCTCCGCCGCGGGTCCATCGTGGCGGTAACGACCTCCTTCTCGTCGCCAAACAGCCTGCTGAGGACCGACTCGAAGCCCTCCTTGCCGAGCGCGGCGTTCGAGATGAAGCGCTCGAGGGACATCTTCTCGAGCTTCTCCTCGACCGACTTCCAAAGGAGCGAGCGTGCCGAGATCTCGGCTTTTTGAGCAAACAGCGTGGCCGTAGTCGGGTGTGCAGGCGAGGGCGTGTACGAGATGGACTCGAGGACTTGGAGGTATTCTGCGGGTGGAGAGCAAAGGTCAGCGACCGGAGCCGCGCAAGACGGCACCACAAAGATCAAGGGATGACGCACGGGAAAGCGAGAGGTTGACCGAGAACATGGTCATTTTTTGCGTGATGGGGTCGCAGAAGGACACCTCCCGGACGTAGGCGTCGTCCGAGCCGCCGAGCATCTGAAAGGGGAGGAGTAGCGCGTGCGCGGACGAGCGTCAGCCGAACCCACTCAAGATGCAGCGCAGTCCAAGACAAACCTTGATCGCCCATTTCTATCGAGCGCAATAGCGAGGATAGGCTATGTGTCAGGTCTCCTGCTCCTTCAACGCAGGGTAAACGAGGCGCGAGCCGACACTGTGTGGTGCAGCCACGCGCCTCTGCTCGACAGGACTCACCGGTGCCGACTGCTTGCACCCGATCACGCGCTCTCTGTAGGCGTGCAAATACACCCTGGGCGTCAGCACACCCTTTGGCTGTATGCAAGCCGAGCTCAGGCATCGGCGGAGCAAGCACGAGGACGCACGACCGGATTATGCCCGTCTCCGGGTCGACAGCGCGCGCAATCGTGTCGACCGAGATGACATGCGATGTCGCCGGGTTGGGGTACTTCTGCCACATGCCGAGGATCACCCGCGGCCACTCGTGTCTGTCGAAGAAACCAGGAGGAGAAGGGGACGTCAGCGCTGAAGGTAGCTGCCGGCGGAGCAACGGATTGGCCGGCTTGCTGCTGTGCGGCGTCGGGACGGACGGGTAGTTGAACGCCTGCGAGAAGAACTGGACCATGTTGGAGCGCGCGGCAGGGCCTGGGAGCGCGAGGACCGACCGGGAACGAGCGGAGGAGAGGTAGGGACGAGGGTGAGGATGCCGGCGAAGGGGTGGTGGAGCGAGCTCGACCGACGGGTGAGGCCCGCGCGAGCTTACATAACACAGCGTTGCTGAAACGGCTTACCGAAACCAGATATCGACATTTGCGGCGGGCGAAAAGGCCCAGTGGCCTCCCTCGTCCCAGCACCGACCGCGACCGACTCGTTTGCAGCAGGGCTCACCCTACACCTGACCCGGGGGAGCAGCAACGCTTTGCTGGGGGCTGGGGCAGGACGAGCAGCAGGACGCTTAGTAGCGTGCAGGACACAAGCTCGACAGACCTGGCGACCATCCGACCCTTCCTTCGTCCGACCTTGCAGCGACCCTTTCAAGCCCCCCTCAAGCCCTCGAACACCTCCAAGCTGCCTCAAGCGACCTTCGTTGGGCACATCCTCCATCACCTCGACCATGCCTTCTATTCTTCTCTCCCATCTCCCTTTCCCTTCTTCACACGCATCCCCGCTCAGGAAACCTCGCGACTGCCCTTCCAGGCTCCTAGTATCGCTCGATGGCTTCCGGACCTCGGTCCAGAGGGAGAGATTCACGTTATACGGCAACTCATGGATTTAACCCCGTCGCCGCTGTTGCCCCTACCGGCCGGGGTCATTGAAGAGAGGCCGACATTTCTTGCCTGTAGTCTTGCTCCTCCCTTGCGCACTCGATACATGCCTTCATGCTCTCATACCGCTTACAGCTGCGAGAACGTTGTCCCGCGTGCACCTCTGAACGTCGACGAGCATCAAGGCGTCAGTCCTACCCATGTGTTGCGCGGGTGAGTGCACCTGGACGACCTGATGACGTCGAGAGGAGATTGGATAAGCCCGACAACCCCTTCCGTCCATCCATCACCGTTGCTGCGTTCCTCCTTGCAGCTACACTCAGGACGGTTCATGCTGGCGCTCCGACCCGCTAGCGTCGTTTCCCGAGTTCGGCTACTTGCTGGGCGGCCGACGCTACCTACCAGACCCTTCGCCATCCGACCGCAGCTCCGTCCTCCCCTCCGAGTGGTCGTAGCCTGCCCGCACCTAGGCGTGCACAGAAGCTTTCACAGCTCTCCGCCACGCTGTGATGTGGTCTTTCTGTCGTTCCCGGTAAGTCTTGCTCGCTTCTGTGGGTGCTCGCAGGCTGAATGTCAATCTCACACGGCGCTGCCGACGTCCGCAGGCGCTCAAGTCGATCCTCCTGACCGCAACCCGGGTGACGCTCGTCATGCTACCCTTCGTCTGGCGTTGGAGGTGCACCTGGCCTTGCTGCTATTCTCAGGCTAGAGACTGACAAGACTGTCGGCGACGGCAGGCTCTGGCACAAGTACCGACGGTTCTCCCTCCTGCTCGTCCAGGTCCCGGTGCGCAGCGCTTCCAATCTAGCGAGCCGGTGACCACGCTGACCTCGCTCGGCCACCAGGTCTTTGCCCTCTGCATAATTTTTGCGCTCGGGCTGGACCAAAGTCCACGGACGAACCGCTGGCGACTGCTGCTCATGTCCGAGGGCGAAGAGCACGCGTGGTGCGAGCGTCGGGCGCACGAGCTGCTCGAGGACGAGGGCGACCTCCTCCTGCCCCCCGACGACAGCCGATCGGCGCAGGTGCGGCGCGTACTCGAGCGTATACTGGCGGCGGTACAGGAGGAGGAGCGCGATGTGCTCCACATGAGGGAGATCGTCTCCGTCCCCGGCGGATGGAAGCCGACGCACCACCGGCTCCCGGCGGACGCCTCGTCCAGCCGCAATGCACGGTCGTCACAGGAGGCGGATGAGTCCGTTGAAGGTACTGGGTCAGACATCGAATACCTCGTCGACCTCGAGCGCAAGGAGGAGCAGGACGCCGAGAAGGAGAAGCTCGCGGCGCTCTCGAAGCGCAAGAGGCGTTACCGCAAGCGTCATCTTGAGATCGACAACGAGGAGGCGAAGGAGCCGGACAACGCGCTTGATGTCCGGGGATGGAAGGTCTACCTCGTCGAGTCGGTGCGTCCCTCGTCCCCTTGGGCTCACCCCCCGACGTTCCGAAGCACCACCCTGACTCCGCCGTATGCTTGCCTGTAGGACGAAATCAACGCCCTCGCGCTCCCATCAAAGCAGATCTTCGTCTACTCGGGCCTGGTCGACTTGGTCGAAGACGATGCGCTCCTCGCGGCAGTGCTTGGGCACGAGGTCGCGCATGCGGTCGAACGGCACGCCGTCGAGAACGTGAGCCTCTCCGCTGACCGCATCCTTTCACGTATGGCGGCTGACCCAGGAACACGCCTCTTCTTTTCGCTAGATGGGCTTTCTCAATGTAGCAACGGTGCTCTTTGACGTCGTCCGCGGCGTCTCCTACGCCCTTACGCTGTCCTTCCCTGTGTACGTCCTTTGACAATGAAAACGATGCGAAGCTCGCTGCTCACGCTCGCCGCGTTTCACAGAGTCAACGATGGCGTTGCGCTCATGATCAACTACATCAATGACGTCGTTGCGAAGCGGGCGTACTCGCGCAAGCTTGAGATGGAGGCGGATGAGGTGGGGCTATCGGTGCGTCGTGCTGCTCCTTGCCCGAAGCACGCTGCCGGCTGACCTGCTCTCGTTCGCGCGACGCGCGCAGCTTATGGCTCGTGCTGGGGTATGCTCTGCTTCACAGTGACTTCGGCTCGCGGCGCTGACACTGTCTGGCGCTGCATTGCAGTTCAACCCCCGAGCTGCCCACGCGCTCTGGGAGCTAATGGACGCCGTCGAGCGGGACGCGGTCACTTCGGGCCAGCGCAAGGCCGCGTCGTTCGCCGATCGGTTTGAGCTGCTCCGGACGCACCCGCTAGGGGCGGAGAGACAGGCGGTGCGTTCCACGCGGTGCGCTTTGAAGAAGCGCGCGAGCTGACCTGGATGACACACGCAGAACATCACCCGCTTGCTTCCGCAGGCCCTCCAGCTGTACAAGGCGTCCAAGAGCAAGAAGCAGTGATGGAGGCTAGGAGCCTGTCATCCGTATCGGAGGAACCAGCCGCGCCCGCCGCTCGCCAGAGTGAGCTCCCGCAGCGTCCGACCTTGGCCGGCCTCGCGCGATCCGGGCAGCTCCTCCCATTCCGCTTGGTGGGCCTCGGAAGCCTTGCGGGCAGACAGGCCGTCTGTCGGCCGTGTAGGGAGCAGATGGCACTCGTTCACGCCCCGAGCAACTACTCGGCCGTCCTCGAGTTGCAGGATGAGGCCACCCGTCGCCGCGACCGACCCGTGCACGACGTGTACCCCTTCCTCGTGCCCGTCGCCGTCCACCTCAAGTGCGGAGAGATCCAGCGGCCCGTCATGCACGCCAAAGATGCCGCCCCAAACGTACACCTCCCCCGCCCGTGTGACGGCGACATTGTGCACCCCGGCCGTGCCCACAACGACCTCGCCAAGCCCCTCGAGGATCTCGATCGGCATCGGGTTCGTGAAGCTAGTCGAGGACATTGGCCGAGCGAGCTGCGAGTGAAGATTCGAGCCAACGGCATGGGGCGGGTGCAGGTCTGGCCGGGTGGGGAGCAGGAGGGCGTGTGACGAGCCGGGGAGTACTTGGGCGAACCGCGGTATGTGGGCCTGGAGGTCGCGCGCTGGCGGTGCGGACGAGGAGAGGGCGTGTATCGAAGAGGCTTGCACGACAGTCGATGGGTCGTTGCCTGCGCAAGAGAGGGCGTCTTAGCGGCAGCGCGACTGCGGACGGGGCGAGAGCAGCAAGGGGGGCAGACATACGATGCAGCCCAAGGAAAGCGCCCGAGCCCAGCTGTTTCACATCCAGCCAGCCGCCTTCAATCGAGGCCTTCCTCCAGGAGGCGGTCTGCTCGTCAGGGACCCAGAGGTAGCCGTCCTCGCAGACGAAGCCCTCGAGGCTCTCGGAGCCGGCGAAAGCCCGCGGTGCGGCGGGCAGGTCGAGCACCGTCGGAGGGAGCGGGCAAGGTTCTAGATGTAGCGAAGACGGTGCGAAGCCCCAGACCTTGTACTGCGAGCCGGACAAGCCTACGTAAGAGACGCCAGAGTGTGAGCTTGCTGTCGGGAGTCGCGTCGATGGCGCGCAGGCGCCGGCGAGGTGGGCTGAGCGACGTACCTACGGACCCACCCCAGGCCGCCCAGAGCACCCTGCCAACGCCAAGCTCGTCTGCAACATCTGCAAGGGTGCCCAGGAAGGATGGACCAGTCGACGAGAGGGAGCTGCTCGTGTTGCAGCCGTAGGCGAAGAGCATGGTCGTCGTCGGCCGCAGCGGGCTACTGAAGGCGCGCCGCCGCCCTTGACCGCCAGCCGCTTGACAGCCACCCCGCCGACTCCCCTTCGAGACCCTAGACGCCTACAGTAGACGGCAGACCTGCCATTCCACCGGGGCCCATCCACGACGTGCGTCCGCGCTGCTGCAATTCTCGGCCGCGCAGGTTGTCACTGGCTTCGAAGCTCACGCCCGGTTTGGGATCGCCTCGCCCCGCAGTCCTTCCCCTCCTTCGCCTCGATCAGGCCCCCCTCGACACACAAGCGGGTCGCTCCGCTCGTACAACGGATCACCGGTGCGTCGCTGTGCTTATGACCGTCTATTCTCTGCTGAGAAGCTGACTCTCGACTCGCTGCGCACCCGGCGGAAGCTCGGCTGCTCTGACCTTCCTTCCTCGCCTCCCGAAGCGACCGCACACGTCCAGTCTCGTACTGGTCTACTCGCCCGGCCTCTCTCCTCAGAACCGGCATCCAGCATGCGGTCAAACCGCTACCAGCTACTCCAGTCGATGCCGACACTGCCTTTCACGCGGCAGGCCAAGCGGCATCACTCACCCGTCCCACGCATCCTCGTCCTCTCGGGCATCATGATCCCCCTCGTCGTCATCTCGTGGGTCCTGTACAAGCTCGCTATCATCACCAACGCCTTCCGGACGTACGAGCTCAACCCGCCGACGTTCGCGGCGCCCTTCATGGGCAAGGGCGAGGACGTCGAGCCAAGGGTCGACGCGTTCCCCAGCTGGACAACTGCGGACTCGAAGGACGTCGCCATGACCGTCTGGAATGTCAAGATGGAGCTCAGCCAGCGCTACCGTGATGCCGGTCTCGGCGTGCGTGCAGCTGTTTTCGCTCCGCTTCCTGAAATGCTGTCGTGCTGACCCTTTTCTCTGCGCACGGGCGTGTTCGTGGACGGACGGACCCCTCTGCAGGACCCTACGGTCAGCTGTCCGGCGATCACCTCGCTTCGCGCCGACCGTCCTTCGCTGCTGCAGGCGCGCTACTCGCATCTCTTTCCGTCGGACGAGCCGTCGCCGTACCTGGACGAGCCACAAGGCTTCTACTTTGCGCTCAACCTCTTCAACTCGCGCGACGTCATCCCGCACCTGACGTCGACGCTGCTCACCCTGGCGGGCCTGCTCGGCCCGAGCAACGTCCACGTCGATATCTTTGAGAACGGCAGCTGGGACGGCACGCCCGAGCTGCTCGCGCACTTTGCGCGCGCGCTCACCGCCGCCGGCGTCGCGCATGCGATCCGGTCGGACGCGCACCAGACCGACTGGTCGTCCGTCAACCGCATCGAGCAGCTCGCAGTCTACCGCAACGTCGCCATCGAGTCGGTTTTCGATTACTCACCCGACAAGCCGCCCCTGTTTGACAGCTCGCGCCTGCACGGCGAGCATGCGAAAGCCCGGCACCCGATCCTGCCGACCGATCTCATCTTCGTCAACGACGTCTTCGTCTGCCCGACGGACATCCTAGAGCTTCTGCACCAGCGCCGGTTCCAGGACGCAAGCGCTACGTGCGGGCTTGACTGGCGGGAGGCACCCTCGGGCTCGATGTGGAGCTGGATGAAGAGCCTCCTGAGCGAGAACTACCGCTTCTACGATAGTAAGGCCTTCTTCTCCTCCTCGTCTACTGTGTGAAGGAGGCTGACTTCGATGTCCTGTATTCAGACTGGGTGACCCGCTCAATGGAGGGTTACCCTCTGCGACCGCGCGTCGACATGTTTGGCGAGCTGCGCGACGGTGTGCGCGAGCTTTTCCATTGGGACTCGGACCCGACGTACCTCGTTCGCTGGCGTGCGGCCCTCCCGTTGCCCGTCTACTCGTGCTGGAACGGCGTGATCGCGCTCTCGGCCAAGCCGTTCCTCCCTCCGGCGCAGGGCGGGCACGCGATCAAGTTCCGCGCCGGCGACGAGGCCCACGGCGAGTGCGCCGCGTCCGAATGCAAGCTCATCGCCCGCGACTGGTGGTCCATCGGCGAGAAGCGCTGGGTGCTCGTCCCCCGTGTCGCGGTGACGTACGACGAGGCCGGGTACGGGAGCGAGTACATCGAGCAGCGCGTCCGCCGCGGCGGCGTCGAGGGCATGATGGCCGACATCGAGAAGAAGCGCTTCCGGCATGCGCCGAGCTCGGCAATGCCGCTCGAGGAAAAGATCGACTGGAGCATGGTCAAGGAGCCGGAGCAGGTTGTCTGCTTGTGAGTTCAGCCCGGGCATCTCCCCTCAATGTCCATCCTTCCACAAAGAGCCTTGCTGACTCCACCTCGCAGCCCGTATCACAAGGGCGATCGTCTAGAGGTGCGTCAGTCGTGTTCTTCGCCTCTGGACGTTGCTGACGAGCGTGTCGCGTGTGCAGATCTGGCCTTGGTACGTCGAGGGCAGCTCAACGTCGATGAACTCGACCGCGCTCCACCTGCACAACTTCACGCAGACGTCGCCTCACATTCCTTGGGAGGACATCATCCCGAGCTCATAGGCATGATACCCTCTCTTCCTGACTGGAAAGCCCGCTCGCGTAAGCGGTGAACGGGAGAGGAGAGGTGCCATGAGGATCGATGCGCGAGAACAGGATGGAGTGGTGGGTGGCGACAGTGCGGAAAGAGGGCTCAAGACGCAGCTCCCTTACTTCCTCGGCTGATCCTTGCCGGCTGCTGCGGAGGGCCGCTGCCAGCCGTTGCAGCCTGCCTCGGAAGCCTTGTGCAGCTCAGCCTGCGCGGGCAGCGCCTGGCCGGTCGCGAGCGCAGCCGCGGTGAACGAGTACGTTGGCGAGCCGGTGACGTTGCTCTTGGCGGCCGTGGGGCTCGCGCTCCGCTGCTGCTGTTGTCCGGCGGTCGGTGCAAGCGCAAGCGTGGACAGAATGACGGAAGACGGCGGGCTGCCGAGCGCAAGCGACGTCCCACGTCCAGCCGACGGCGACGGCGGCATGCGTTTGCCAGAGCACGAGCGCTTGCTTCCGCCTCCTGTGGCCGTGCGGCGGCTGACGCGGCGCGAGGGTGGGCTGACGGGAGTAAGAGGCGGGATGTCGTCCATGTCAAACTGGTTCGATGCGTCCGCGTCGTCCTCCTCGTCCTCGCCGGACTCGTGCTGCGTTGACGAAGTGGGCGATCGGAGCTCGTCGCGCCCGCCGCTGAACCGGTCGACGAGCGACTTGTCGAGCGTCGACGCACCGGTGTACGAGCGCCCTCGACCTCCTCCGGCGGAAGTGCCGTTGTGGTCGTCCTGCGCAGCAGCGCCCCTGAACAGCCACTTTGGCGGCCCGCGCCCGGCCTCCTCCCATGCGTCCTTCCAGAGCAGCGCCAGGCTGACGAACTCGAGATCGGCGAGCGCCTTGCCCGACGTGCCGCCGCTCAGGGACGACGTGCTGCCCTTGCGTCCTCCCCCAACGCTGCCCTTCGACGGCTCGACGGCGTCGGCCCCGCCGATGTCGCGCTGCGCGAGCCAGAAGCCTACCCCGCCGCGGCCGACCCAGCCGAGCTCACGCAGGCGCGGTACGCGGCGCACGAACCGGCGCACGTCCTTGTCCTTGGGTAACGTCGGGTCCGTGTGTTTCTCCCACAGGAGCGGGTGCACACCCTCCGCCGGTGCCTGCGCGGGACCGATCGCGGGCAGCTCAGCCGTCGAGAGCGGCGGTGAGGAAAGCGCCATGCCGGACGCGTGCAGCAGAGGCGTCGGGAGCGCCTTGGAGAACACGGGCGACGACGAAGGTGTAAGCGGCGGGACCGGGTGAGGGACCGGCGCGACCGTCGACGCAGCCGCACTTGGAAGAGGAATGTGCCGCTGGGGCACGATCACGTGCAACGTCTGCAGGTTGACGAGGTGCGCGCACGCCGTCGTCAGAGAGAGCTGCGCACAGCAGGAAGGATCGAGGCGTCAGTAAGATTGCAGTGCATGCCTACGCAGTAGAAGGAACGCACAAGCTTGGAGAACGGCGCGTCAATGGCGACCTTGAGTCGCTCAAGCTTCACGAGTTTGTTCGCGATCTGCGTGAGCTGCTCGGCCGACACCTCCCACCAGTCGATCTCGAGCACGCGTAGCCCCTGCCCATGCTCTACGATGTGCGCAAGCAGCGGCCCGGGCAGCGGCGTGGGGGCACACACGTCGTCCACTGCCGGCGCGGTGTGCCCGAGCGGAGAAATCGGGTAAAGCGCAAATGGCGGCGTCGTGCGCGTCACCGAGAGCGTCTCGAGCTGGCCGAGCGGGAGGGAAGGGAGCGAGTCGAGGTGGTCGGCAACCCACGAGTGGTGCGGGCCGACGTCCGCGATCTCGATCCGCAGGTGCCTGAACGACTCTGGGAAGCTGGGAATCTTGGCCCAGAGCGAGCGCGAGAGTCGGCCTGTCGTCATGCGCAGACCGACGAGACCATCAGTATTTGAAAGCGCAGCAAGGTAGAAGTGAGGAGGACGTACCCTCAACCTCGGACAACGCCAGACTCTCCAGCTCCAAGCAGTCCTCGAAGATCTGTGTGCTGCAAGTTTTCCGTCCGCCTCAATCAGCGCTTCGGAGGCTGCAAATCAGAGCGCGTAACTCACATGCCCCGGTCCGTCATCTTCGTCCCGCCCGACCTGAGCCACAGCTCACGCACGCCCCTCCCGGCACCGGCAAGCGCGTCGCACAGTGCATCGTCGAGCATGGCCGACTCGATCTTGAGCGTGTCGAGCGGGGCGTGTGCGGGGAGCGTCGTCAGGTGTAGGTGGAGATTCTTGTGCTGCGGGGGAGGAAGGAACGATCAGCTGGACGCAGACGGTCAGAAGTCAAGAGGAGGAAGACCCACGCCGACGGCCGACAGGCGCGACAAGGCCAGGCTTCGCAGCGCCGGAGGGAGCGCATGCAGCAGGCCAACACGCGGCAGGTCGGCGTTCTGCGTCGTCGTCGAGGACGCATGCAACGGCGGCGGGAGAAGCGAGATGTGCTTGAGCTTCGGAAGCGACAGCAGCGCCTGAGTCCCCCACAGCCCCTCTCAGTCAGCCGCAATGTCACACAGCCTGAGCGCCAGTGGGTGAGGAGGCTCACCAGGCCGACGTCATCCCCCCACCCTGCAACAGCGCGCCAGTCGAGCGTCTCGAGCGCCCGGCACACGCGCAGCAGGCGAAGGACGACCTCGCGCTCGCCCTGATCGACCGGCGTGCTCTCGAGCTCGAGTACCTGGTCCGGCCTGGTAGGCGCGCAGACAACGAGCGAGCGGACGGCGCTCGCGTACCGTGTCGGGTTGCTGAGAGGCATGTGATGACCAGATGAGGCCAGCAGGTGTGCAGGAGAGCGGGGAAGGGCCGGCGGCGCGGGGCCGAGTTTCAGTCGAGGCGATTAGATGGCGAGGGTCAAAGCAGCAAGCAACACAGCGAATGTCAGGACAGACTGCACCCATCAGCGAGCAAAGAGAACGTGCTTGAGGACGGTGGCCCATCGAGCCCGCTCGACCTCGTTGCAAGCGCCGAGGGAGGCTCGTCGACGGCTGTCGACCGAGCTAGTAGTGCAGCGATCAGCAGCTTCCGCAGCCGCCCGCTCCTCCAGCGGCAGCTCAAGCACGGGCAGGACGACCTGCAGCCGGCCGTAGAGGACGTTGATAGTCGCCTGCGACAACTTGCGGCCGACCTGGGTGAGCAAAGCCGACGGCGGGAGCGGGGGAGGGGAGGAGGCCTCTGGCGGAGAGGTCCGGATCAGGAGGGCGAGCACGACGCCTGCAGCAGCGAACGGCGGAAGGGGGTGAGCCGGGCTTTCTCTGGTGGCTGCGGGAGCGGCGACGCGAGGCACGGACCCTCCAGGGCAGCTGGTGGGAGGTCTGAGAAGCGAGCCATCGAGGGATAGCGGTGTAGATGGGGGGCTGCAGGCACTGATGGGGACCGGCCGGACGGCGGGCGCCTTCTTCGCTCGCCCCACCCGCGGCCCGCCACTGTCCACAGGCAGAAGACGCATTCAATCGTCGTCCATCTCGTACGACCCGTCCCCGTCGTCGTCCAGGTCCGACACGCCCTCCTCCACACCGTCCATCTGCTCGTGCTCGGACGCGGCGGGCGGCGGCTGCACCGCGCGGTCACCCTGGCCCGACGCCCAAGGCACGTCCGCCGGCCCAGCGCTGCTCGCGCGCGACCGTCGGTCAGATGTGCTGAACAGGCTCGGCTGGCGCTCTGCAGCACGCTCGCGCTTCACCTGCTGCCAGTCACCGCCGATGACGGGCCGCGCGTCGTCGTCGCCCTCGCTCTCGGCCCCAGGGGCGCCGGACGACGACGGCGGCGGCGGCGTGTCGCCCTCCTCACTCGAATCACGTTCCGCCTTCGTCCCCCTCCCATCGCGCATCTCGGCCTGCTCGAGCACGCCCCATCGGGCAGTGTCGTGCACGAGCTGCAGGAGCGACGTGTAGAACGTCTTGTTCTCCGGGGCGGGGGCGGAGGCGGGTGAAGGCGAGCTGCCGCCGGCGGTGGCCTGCGAGGCGGACGAGGCAGATGAAAGGAGCGTGATGGCCTTTTGAATGTAGGAAAGCGCCTGGCGGTTGTGCGACAGGTTCGGCGGGGCTGCCGAGAGGAAGAGGCATAGTCAGTCGCAGCTCCCGGCAGAGCAAAAGCACGACAGGCGCGCACCTCCTCTCGCGCGCCCTTCGAGGCTGAGCATGAGCGCACACATGCCCGCGAGCGCATGCAGCGCGGGGCTGTGCGCGAACGGCAGGCCGGGGAGGAAGATCTCGAGCCGCTCGAGCGCCTGTTCCGGCTGCGGGGGCTTGCGCGAGAGCAGGTGGTTGACGTGCGCTTGCAGGAGCGGGATGGACTGCGAGCCAGGGGTCTGCGGTCAGCAAGGAGGACGAGTCGCGTGCTCGAAGGCGCTCACCATGCGCTCGCCGCCGCTCATCAGGCTCTCGAGGTACTCACCGTCGCGCAGGTCGACCTCCCTCTGCTGCTGCTCGACGTCCGCGCCGCCGTGGCCGACGACCGCGTTGAGCCCCAGGCCGAGGCGCCACAGGTCCTCCCAGCTGCTCTCGCGGCAGCCGACGAGCACCGTCCATGCGCGCCGGGCACGGACGAGGTCCCCCCGGAGCAGGCACAGGTGCAGGACGGTGTACAGCTGTCGGAGGTGCGTCGCCCGGTGCGAGGTGGCGGGCGGCGGGGGGCAGGCGGCCGTCGAGGGGCGGGGGACGAAGAGGGTCATCCGCCGGCTGTCATTGAGAGCCCTGAACAAGGCTGCCGCTGGACCTGAGAAAGCAGGAGGAGGCCGTTGATGCAGCAGGAGCTAATCGAAGGGTTGCTCGCGGGGCAAGCAAGGACGGCGGAGTTGACCAAAAGAAAATAACGAAAGGCTCGCTCGCGGGAGGAACGATGACCTACGACTGCAAGGCACTAGGGCTGAGGAACGGAATAGATCATATGCAAGAGCGTGAAGTGAAACAGGGTGCGGTAGAGCGACAGCAAAGAATGCAATAGGAAGGGGGGGGCGGGGGGTGTTCGTCCGGGAGGAAGGTACGCGGTACGATTGAGACAAGAGCGAGACGAAGAGCGAAGGGGTATCATCAGCCGCGAGGGGCGATTCAGTTGCCGGTGAAGAGCGTGATGAGGAGGAAGAGGGTCGACGCGAGGAAGCGCTGCCGTCCCAAGCGCCAGGAGTCAGCGCATTCGCAACGGACTGCCGAAAAGGGAGTGGACGCACGATGGCGGCCATGGCAGCCACAAAGATCAGGATGAACAGCATGTAGCCCGCCTGCTTCGAGCCCGAGTTGCTGAACGTCGACGCGCTGCCGCCGCTGAGGATTGCGACGGCGAGCAGGCCGTTCGAGAGCGCCCAGGCGAGCAGAACGCTGCAGGCGAGGATCATCAGACGTGCGCACTGGCCCGTTGGCAGAAGGAGGGACGCACTTTGTTCTGAAATTTGCGTAGTAGTCGACGAGCTCCTGCTTGCCGCGCGGGCCCCTGGGCTTGGGCGCGGGTTTGATCGCAGGCGGATTCTTGCTTTCGCGCAGGGAGGCGAGCGCCTCGTTGTACGGCCTGTCGAGGTCCGCCTGGGCCTGTGCGTATGTATCTCGTCAGCATGCGCCGCGCGTACGATGGAGAGCAGGGAGGGAGGACGGACGGTCGGCAGGAAGATTTCAACCTCCTTGCCCGTGCCTTTGACCGAGCCGAGGTTGTCTGGCGGGCTGTCGTCGCCCTTCGTGCCCCACGACAGGTCGTGCAGGTTCGAGTAAGCGAAGATGGACAGGACGTTGACATAGCTCGGCGAGCTGGTGCACGGAGTGTTTGCGGCGTCAGCCCGAGGGCGCGCCAAGAGGTACAGAGGAACGACTGACAGCAGCAGGTAGCCCATGCTCGAAGTGACGAGGTGCCACGGGTCGAGCGCGAGGCACGACGAAACGATCCAGCAGCCAAACGTCGCGGCGACCGAGACGATCATCTGGCCGAAGATGGGCTGGCCGAAGCGCTGTTGCCACGACGGTTTTACAATCAGCGTCTAGTCCGATCTCCACTCAGTGAGGCGGACTCACCTTGCTCGCCTTGACGAGGACGAGAACGCTGCACACGAGCAGCCAGATCTGCAGCGCGGCGAAGCCGTAGATCGCGCCCCTGTACCAGTTCTTCGACCCGCGGGGCCGGTTACCGAGCGACAGCAGTAGGCAAGTGAGAAGCAGGCCGACGTAAATGTACTGCAGGAAAAAAGGCAGCAGAAGGACCGTGAGCCCGGCTGCTTGCGAAGGGGCGGAGGACGTCGCGCACCTGGCAGATCTGGTTCCATACGTTGACGCCCTTGAGACCAAAAGACGCGTCCTCGACCGACGTCGTGAGGATGACGAAGAAGATGTAGAAGTTTGCGATCGAGAACCAGGCGAAGACGAGGTTGACAAAGTTGAAGAAGGACAGGAACAGCAGGCTCACGCGCCGCCAGACCGAGTGTTTGGACGACCAGAGCCGGCGGCAGTTCCAGACAGCGTACACGCTCGAAAAGACTGAAAGGCACACCCACGGGGTCAGCCTGGTTTCCGGCAGTCAACTAGAGCTGGTCAGCGGAACGGAGTAGGTGTACGCACGACTGCCATTGAGCCAGCGTCGTCGCTGCAGGATGAACTCGGTGAAATCCTCTGGCACGTCCGTTTCGCCAACCGCGCCCTTGACATAGCGCAGGACCCTATGAAGCTCAGAATCGTCAGCAGAGTGACTTCTGACCACAAGCGAGAGGAAGACCGTACCAAGGCTCGTTCGCGCACACGAGCTCGAAGCACAGGATTCGGTCCTCGGCGAGGTACATGTTGCGGGTGAACACGCTGCCCTCCTCCTGCAGCTCGGCCTGGAAGTACTTTTCGAGCGGGCCCTTGCCGTCCGGCCCGTTCTTGAGCGCACGGTAGCGATAGGCAGAGACTGCGGGCAGCGTTGAGCGGGGAGGGGTCAGCGCACATGATCAGGTTAGCGGGTCGGTCGGTAGGAGGACGAACAGGCACCGGGAAGGACGGCGATGTAGCCGAAGACAGATTCTGTGGGCTTGTCGAGGATGTTGCTTGTCTTGTACCTGGAGGAAGACAGCGATTGTAAGTCAAAGAGGCGAGCACCATTCAGTGACGGGCACGTACTCGAAGTTCTGCGCCGCAACGAGCTACAAGAGAGAGTAAAGGAGTCAATAGGGGCATAGAGAGTGAGCATCGGCGTCGAGGACTGACCGGGTTGAGCAGCTTGGACCACCCGCGCGCCTTGTACGCCGCGATCTCGCCACCTGAAGCAGTCACACATTGTTAATCAGCCTGAGCTCAAGCTACCGTCGGGAAGAGGAGACGCACACGCTCCACCGACGTTGGAGTGCCGGTCAAACGTCTTCCAAAGCTGGTAGATGGACTTGGGCCCAGGGATCGTGCCGACGTCGAGCAAGATGCAGACTAGGTGCGCGCGGAGGAGACGGTCAGGAGGTTGCTAAGGAAAGGGGAGGAACGGACGGACCGTTGGGCTCAAGGAGAGGTGCGAAAGCGTTGAAAAACCACCTGTGGCTGTTGACTGCAAAGTGGCAAGCATCGACGGTGGTCAGCCTCACCTCTTTACTCAGGCGCAGAAAGAAGCAAAAAACAGCGCACCCTTCTTGGCGTTCTTCTCCTTGAGCAAGAACATCATCTGGCACGGCACCATCGGCTGCTTGCCCTTTGCGCCCATGTCGTAGCTGTACTCGGGCGTGAGCGCGAACGACGTCGTGTACTCGAACAGGTGCGCCTGGACCGGCTGGTCGTTCGGGCCCGTCGTCTTCATTAGGCCTGGAGGCCAGGACAGCATATCGGGTCAGCGGGTGACACGTAGAGGGGCAGGCGCAAAGGGGGGGGGGGGGGGGGGGGGGGGCGCACCCTCCTGGTAGACGCCGAGAACGGCGAGGACGTCGAGCACCTTGGGGTGCACGTGCTTCCTCCCATCCGCCACGACGCACACGACGACCTGCGCGATGCCAGCCTGCGTCAGCTTGATGCTGCAACCAGGCACGTGGAGGTTCGTCGGCGCACCTTCTTCCAGCCCTCTTTGCCCCAGCTCGAGTTCTGCCGGGCGCACAAGTGGCTGATGGGCATGCGCTTCAAGTTAGTACTCTGAGCCCAACACCTCTCAGAGGTCGAGACGCACCTGATGTTCTTCATCACGCCGTGGAGTGTCCGGAGAAAGAGGACCTCGTTCTCAGAGTACATGGTGATGACGATGAACCTGTGGAGTTTTTTGCAGACGAGCGTCAGATCTAGGAGACGTGAGGATCACGCGGGGGCAGAGAGAATGGGCGCACAGCTCCGTCTTTCGATCGTTGGCGTTCTGGCGGAGCGTGAAGCCCTTGGAGGCGAAGTCGTCCGGGCCGCAGGTGACGGCCGAGTAGCTGTGTCGCGGCATGCGCGCCGACGAGGGTCAGCGTTGGGACCCATGAAGAAGCAGTGCGAAGAGGGGCCGTACGTCGTCCGCGTGCGCTCGGGGTCGCCCTTGAACTGGCTCAGCAGTGCCGCCAGCCCGGACGGGATCGGGGCCTGGACGACGAGGTTGCCGCTCTCGGTCAGCTTGACCCGCCTGCGCGTCTTGTTGCGCCTCAGCACACGGCCCTCGGGCGCAGGGCCAAAGTGCTGCGTCGGCACGACCGCGTCCTCGTCGCCGCTGTTCTCGGAGAACTGCTCGTCGCCGTGCACGGCAGCCGCGAGGTCGCCGTTGGCGAGGTCCTCGAGGAACGCAGCCTTCTCGGCGTGCTCGAACTGCGCGGGCGGAAGCAGGTGCTGGAAGTCGCCCGGTCTCGTCGTCTCAGTGTACCCCAGCGCGCTGAGGTGCTCCTCGAGAGAGGGCGACCGCGCGCCGATGTCACCCAGGTCATCCTCGAGCGGCGGCGTCGGCGAGCGCGAGCGCAGGCGCGCGGGCTGGTTCTCGCCGTACAGATTTTTGGGCGTGAACCGGTCGTACCCTGCGTATTGCTCGGGGTCGATTGCCTGAGATGGGTGGTACGTGTACGGTCGCTGCTGGTGCACTGGAGGCGGGACGGGGGCGAAAGAAGCCGACGGGGGAGGGGAGGAGACGGAGGAGTACGGCAAAGGCGCGGAGCCGCCGCCGTTGAACGCAGCGAGCGTCGCGTCGAACGCCGACATGCCGCCGCTCGCGATGGGGGAGAGCGCACGGTGCGGCGGCAGCTGGTAAGGGCTTGTCTGCGCCTGCGGCGGGGGCGGCGAGAAGATGCTGGCCGGTGCTGGCGCCTGTTGTTGAAGGACGCCGTGGCCGTTGCTCCCGCCCGCGTATCCTGAGCCGCCCGCGCCGTAGCCGAGCCCAGCGACGCTTGAGGGGTCTGAAAAGGTGTTGACGTCGTCGTAGCCTGCCTGCGGCAGGGCGCCGTACTGCCCGCCACCGCCGCCGCTGCCGTGGGTGACGTTGACGCCCTGCCCGACCGCGCCGTACAGCGTCTGCTCGCCACCGCCTCGCTGGCCGCGGTCAGGGTAACCGAGCTCGAACGCCTCGTCGTCTGAAAGAGGACGGCGAGGCGGCGGCCCGGACGCAAAATAATGCTGTTGCTGTGGCTGCTGCTGGGACTGGCTGGCGCGGTAGGCCTGGGCGGGCGGCTGAGGCGAGGTCGGTAGCGGGCGGGAAGGGATGCCCGGCGTGGACGAGGGCGAGGGGATGTAGTCTGGGGCCGGCTTGCGGTACATGCTGGGAGGGAGTTGTGGTCCTCGCAGGACTGGGAGGGTTGGAGGACGATGGATGGGGAGGTTGAGGCAGATCAGAGCTCGAAGCTGATCTCGTCCCAAAGTCAGGCGCGTCGTCACGCCGCAGCCCGCGCGAGAGCTGGCGGCCGGCTCATGCCAGAGAAGACGCGCCGCAGTGCCCCCCTGCTCCCTCTAGAGCACCCGAGCACAGGATGGTCATGCCGAGCTGCTGTCTGCGATCGTGATCATGGTCGGTAGGGTCCTGCTGGGAGCCAGCACAAGTGCGGCGTGTTCTTCGGTTGTCTCCAGCAGCCAGAGCTAGAGCTGGCGCGCCGCCTCGACGTTGTCTGGAGCTTCCCGCACGACGACCACGGCCAGATCCCTTTTGTCCCGTCCCACACGCTACCCACAGCCCCTTTTCCCTTCGTTCGCAGCAACAACGTACGCCTCCCCGCCCGACCTCGCCTCGGGCCCAAGGGCGCTGACCGCCTTTGTTCGCGGGGGACAGGCAGAGCTTGTTGCAGCGCCAGGAACCACGCGCCGCGCTCGAGCTAGTAGGAGGCGCGAAGCCGGACGGAGCAAGCCCCTTCCCCCCAACCGTCCTTCAACACGTCTTCCCTCCCATCTCCCTCCTCCTCCCGCTCGCATCCTCCCCACCCTCACGCCATGAGCGCCGTCTACACGACGACGCCGACCAAGCAGGCGACCCTCTACCCGTCCCCGTCCGGCATGCCGCCGTCGTACCCCATCGAGCCCTACGTGTCGCCCTCATCGGCCCACCAGCGCTCCCTTACCTCTTGCGGCGGCACCTCCCTCTCGCCCACCCTCGGCGGTGGCGGCGGCGACCCGCCCCGCCGGAGGCTCAGGTCGGCCGCGCCGTCCATCTCAAGCAACTCGCACCACCGCAGGGTGGCGGGCGCGCTCAACCCGCCTGCGCCAACACCAGCCTTCGCTGCGCCCTCCGGCAGCACTTCCTCGTTCGACTTGACGCCGGTCGCGTCGCCGTCCAAGCAGGCGTCATCTTCGTACCGCCGTTCGCAGGCGGACGACGAGGACTCGGTCATGCGAGACCCATCGCCTCTCCGCCCGACCGTCGTCCCTGCGCAGCCGCGCAAGCTCGTCAGGGGCGACAGCCGCGACGTCTACCGCGATGGCCCGGCGCGGCCTGCGCTCTCCGTCTCATCGTCCAACGACCAGCTCAGGACGGCCGACGAGGGCGACTCGAGCACGGACGACGGCTCGCGCAGGGGCTCGATCGAGGAGGGCTCGTCGACATCGACGACAGGGGCAGTCGGCCAACACAGCAGGTCGTTCCTCGCCCGCCAACGCGAGTTTGCCCAGCATCAGCAGCAGGCGGCCTTCTCCCTCCCGGCACAGGACTCGCCGCTCAAGCGCTCGGCCGCCCAGTTCTCATTCTCAAAGTCGCTCGGCCGCGCCGGCGGCAGCGGCCCGCGGACGCGGAGCAACAGCAGCTGCAAGCGCCCCGCAGCGAGCATGTTGATGGGTGGCGAGGACGGCGACGACCTGTCGTCCGACGAGGAGGAGAGCGGGCACCCGATGCCCGACTTTGGCGGCCGCATGCGCCTCACCAGCAGCCGCGGGGCGGACGAGGGCGCGCACGCAGGGGATGTCATGGCGACGGCGGCGGCAGGAGACGTCAACGGCACGCCAGGACGGACGCCGGGTCTCCGCCCGCTCTCGTTCAACAATCACCCTAGCTTCTCGCCCGCCCCGTCGCCGGCGGCGCACGAGTCCAACAAGCGGGCGCACGTGCATCAGCGCGCGCTGACCGAGCAGGACCTCAACAGGCCTCTGTCCGGCCGATCCTTCCTCTCATCGTACGGGTCCGCATCCAAGCTCATCGCAGACGAGGACAACATCTTCCTCGACTCGCCCGACGCGGCGTCGCGCTCGCGCGCGTCGACCTCGACTGGCGGCGGCGGCCTGTTTTCAGGCTCGGTTGCGCTCAACAGGTCGCGCTCGCTTGCGTCCAATGACGACGCACAGGCCAAGTCGCTGCTGTCTGCATCGGGCTCGGCGCTCAGAGGCTCGGCGGCCAGCATGAGCAACTCGAAGAAGGCGGTCAGCATGGACAACCTCCAAGTCCCGCCTTCGTTTGGCGGTCATCACGGGCTCGACAACGGCGGCGGGCCGCCCCCTCCTCCTTCGGCCTTCAACCCTGGCGCTGCAGGCACAGCGCAGCCGACGAGGGGCGCCGTCACGCGCTCGCGCAGGTCTGCCGGGCTGAGCCAGGCGATCCGCCCTGGCGGCGCGCACAAGCGGACGTCGTCGCAGGACTGCAACGCGCAGCCCGTCGCGCGGCCGCAGACGGCGGTCAAGTCCAACTCTGCGCAGAACCTGTCGTCCCAGGCGGGCGCGCTCGTCCTCCCGTCATCCGCATCGCTCACGCAGCTCTCGTCCGCCTCGCACCTCGCCGCGAGCAAGATCCGCAACGAGTCGATCCTCAACCGCTCAGCGCCGGCATCGTTCAACCGGCCACCGACCGCGAGCGAGCTCGACGGGCTCGCGTTCAACGAGGCCCGCCCGCTCATGTCGGCCTTCACGGCCAAGCAGTCGCTCGGCAAGAAGTTCAAGCCGCGCGACAGCGCCATCTCGCTCGACGGCGGCGACGGCGGCGCGGCCGTGTTTGCAGACTCGCCCATGACGGGTAGCCGGACGCACGAGATGCTCCCCCCACCCTTGCCGCCGCTCGCGATGTCGCAGCACCAGCAGCAGCAGCGAGGGCCGGTCCCGGCGTTTCCGTCGCGCTTGTCGACATCGCAGCTGGCGCATCCGCCCGCCGCCGCCGGGCGCGAAGACGACGAGATGGACCTGCAGGAACTGATGACGCCCGCGTGCGAGGTGAGCGGGCCGTCCGGCTGGCCGTCGCTCTCGGGCCCCGCGGCGGCCGCGGGCGGACCCTCGCTCGCGTCGTCCGCTTCGAGCACGGCGTTCGACTTCCTCGGGCGCGAGGCGGCGGAGGCGATGGCGTCCGCCGCGGCGCTGCACCACAGCACGGGCAGCGCGAGCGGGAAGCACATGCCCGACACGCCAGTCAAGACCAAGGCGATGTTCGGCGGCGCGGGCAAGTCGCATCCGATGACCGGCGGCGGCGGCGGGGGAGGGGCAGGACAGCAGCATCCGCATCCGCTCTCGCTGTCGATGCACGTCGAGGGGAGCTCGAGCGCGTCGAGCTCGCCGTCCGCGCTTGCGCTCCCGGTCCTCGGGGGCGGCGGCGACGGCGGCCAAATGCACCACCACTCGCTGAACGTGCTTGCGCGCTCGCACCGCCCGTCAGACGGCAAACCGCCGCACCTCAAGCCGTCGGCCGCGTCCGCTGCCCTCGCCGCCTCCGCAGGCGCGTCCAACTCGCCGGCACGCTCGCTCATCCCCAAGCGGTCCATGACGTTCCGGCCCAAGCCGTCGACGCTGCAGGCCCGGTTCGCGCAGACGTCGCCAGAGTCGGCAGGGACGGGCTCGTCGTCCCCGCCGTCCGGGGCCGAGTCGCCCACCTTCCTCCGGCGCGTCGACGGCGGCGGCGGCGGCGGCGGGCGCGCGCACGCCGCCGTTGGCAACCCATCCGCAGGTGCGGTCGGGCTCGGTCCTGCGGACGCGCAGCGCGTGGGTAGCCTGCTGAGGCGGACGAGCAGCGGCGTCGCGAGCATGAGCGGGAGCGAGAGCGAGAGCGGCGTCGAGATGACGCCTACGAGGCGCGGGCCGGACTCATTCGCTGCACGCAGTGCGTTCCGACCCTCTTCTTTCTCGACCCCCCCGCGGGCGGATGGAGAGCGATCTGACCGACGCCTGTATGCGCCTTGTTCCAATCCAGGCTCACTCATCATGGCCGACGACTCGTCCCCGACGCACCCGCGCACCACCCACCAAGAGCTCTCCGTCGCCGACCTCGCCGGGCCTCCAGCCTCGAGCTCGCGCCGCCCGCCCGCTTCGCCGCTCGCGGCCGACCCCGCCGGGTCCCTCCAGCCGCGGCACTCGATGCCAAACCTCCCGCCCAAGCACGCCTCCGCCTCCTCGCGCAGGCTGCACCACCGGTCGTCGCACCCGCTCCCGCAGGCCGCGCCCGCGGAGGACGACGTGTTCGAGCGCCGGTTCAAGGTCGTCGACGCGCTCGGGCAGGGCGCGTTCAGCCAGGTGTGGAAGGTGCAGGAGCGCGAGAGCGAGCGCGTGTGGGCTGTGAAGCGCACGAAAGGCGTGTTCGAGGGTGTCAAGGACCGGTGCGTGCTCTCCCGTCGTCCCCTTTTTTGAACCCCTTTGCCCCAGGCAGACGACTGACGGGTGCTGCCCTCATCTCGCCCGCAGACTGCGTCACCTCGAAGAGGTTGACATCCTTCGCGCGCTCTCAACCCCAGCCCCGCATCCGCATGTGGTGGCCTTTGTCGACGCATGGGAGCAGAACCGGCAGTTGTTCATCCAGACGGAGCTGTGCGCGCTCGGCAACCTCGCATTCTTCCTCGAAGAGTACGGCCGGCTCGTCCCTCGGCTGGACGAAGGGCGGGTGTGGAAGATTGCGCGCGAGCTGAGCGACGTGCGTCCCCGCGCATCTCTGTGCCGTCGTCTTGATGTTTCGGCGGCTGCTGACGATTTCTACAATGGCCGCGACGCGCGCAGGGCATCCACCACATCCACTCGCACAACATCCTCCACCTCGACCTCAAGCCGGCCAACGTGCTCATCACGTCCGCCGGCACGCTCAAGATCGGCGACTTTGGCCTGTCGACCCGGCACCCGCGCGCGAGCCCGGCCGACGTGCTTCGCAACGCCGGGCTCGGCGGGGAGGTGCCTGTGGGGCTGGCGGATAAAGGGTGGGAGAGGGAGGGCGATCGCGACTACATGGCGGTGGAGACGCTGTCGGGCAGGTTTGGGAAGCCGGCCGACATCTTCAGGTGCGTCCTGCCTGACTTGGTTTTCCTTCCTTCTGAGGCACACAAGCTGACTCGATGCGCCCGCCCGGCTGCCCGCCCGCCCGAGCAGCTTCGGCCTGGTCCTGCTCGAAGCGGCGACCAACATCATCGTCCCGACCAACGACGCGCCGTGGCACGCGCTCCGGTCCGACGACTTTTCCGAGATCGACCTCGCGCCGCTGTCGCCCGCGCTCGTCGACCTCGTGACGCTGTGCATGCGCGCGGCGCCGGACGAGCGGCCGGCCGTCGAGGACGTCGTCGGGCACCCGGTCGTCCGCCGCGCGAGGGACGGCCAGCCCGCGCTCGTGCCCGAGCCAGAGGCGTTCCTCGTCGGGTGCCTGACGGGGCGGGTCGAGCGCCCGGCAGAGACGGCCGGCGCGTGGCCCGCCGGCGGCGGCGCGGGGCAGGTCGTGCTTGAGGACGTCGAGATGGACGGCTGAGGGTGCCCTGTCCTTCTTGCGTGGGCTGCCTTCGTTGATCACCTCTTGCCCTCCTTTTGCACCTCTCCCCTCTGCTTTTTCTCTTTCCTTTCTCCCTCTCGCCCTCTCTCGCTTCCCGCTGGCTCAGTAGTGTACGATCTTTTCTCCCCCTTTCTCCTTGCCCACCTCACCGCGGAAGCATCCAGCCCACCCCATTCCATCACGCCTCCCACCTCAGGAGATATCTCGCACCCGGTCATGCCCCTGTCTCTCCCCTCCCCGTCTCGCGTCGTTCGCACTGCCTCTCTGGTCCCTCCCCCCCTCCCCCCCCCCCCCCTCTCTCCCACAATACCGGTTCGCCCGCTCGCTCGCCCCGTCTCCACTTTCCCCCCTTTCACCTCAGGATCCCACTATGCATGCCCTCCCTTCCCCGTGACCCTGTTTTGCTTCCCACCCGGCTCGCCCCTCTCGTAGCACATGACGCGTCCCCCGCTTCTTTCACCCATGCCTCCTACTCCCCGCTCGCTCGCTCGCTCGCTCGGGCCAAGGGCAAGGGGGCGCACGGGAGCTCGCAGCGGATGCAAGCAGGTGTACCACACCGGGAGCCTGGGGGGGGGGGGGGGGGGTGCGAGCAAGCAACGATCCAATTGCAGACACACACACACACACACACACACACACGCGCGCGCGCGCGAGCGCGGCCCGCCTTGCCGGCGCGCCGGCGCCGGGTTCCTGTGCTTCTACGCCCGGGAGGACGGAGGGGCGGGGGCGCTATGCCTCCTTTGCCTTTGCCTTTGCCGCTTCCGGCTGCTCGTGCTCGTGCGCCGTCGCCTTCTCCGCCGCCGCCGCCGCAGAAGAGGGGGCGGAGGAGGAGGAGGAGGAGGAGGAGACGGACATGCCAGCGAGCGCGGACGCCATCGCGTCGACCGACATGGCGAGCACGCCCGCCGGCGCCGGCGCTGCTGCTGCTGCTGCGGCGGCGTCAGCGGCGTCCTCCTCCGAAGCGGCAGAGGCGGCGTCGGACGCGTTCTCGGCCTCGTCGGACGCCTCGCCGTCGTCCTCCTCCATGTCGTCCACTAGCGCGCCGGGGGGAAGGGAGGGGGGGGGGGGGGGGGGGGGGGGGGGGGGGGGGGTTGGGGGGGGGGGGTTGGGGGGGGGGGGGGGGGGGGGGCGGCGGGGGGGGTCGCCCCGGTACCGCACCCCGCCCACGGGCGGTGGTCTGCCGCCTCCGAGAAGGTGGGTGCAGGGGGGTTCAGGCTTAGACGCCGTCAGCCTTGCCC
>MVAM01000299.1:4843-15111 GCA_014825675.1 Cystofilobasidium ferigula
CCGCCCCCCCGCCCGCCCCCTCCCTCCGTTTTTTTTGGTTGTCTTTTCCCACCGCCCCGCCCCCCCTTTTCTGCCCCCCCCCCCCCCCCCCCCCTCGACCTCACCCCACCATTCTACTTCAACACGTCGCTGACCCACCCACGGCTTCTTGCATTGCGTGTGCACGCAGTCGTCCACCTCGTCAACCTCCGCTCCTGCGCCCTCGACCTCGGCCGCCGGGAGCAAGCTCACCTCCGTCTGCGCCGTCCAGCCGCCGTCCTTCTACGCTCCGTCGTGCTCGACCACCGGAGGCGACAAGTGCTGCAACACCGAGCAGGGCCTCCTCCTTCTCACACAATTCTTCGACACGGGCAAGGACAGCACCGGACCCTCGGACGCTTGGACGATCCACGGACTCTGGCCCGACAAGTGCGACGGCTCGTACGACGCTGTACGTCTGCTTCAGCTCTCCTTCTCCCTTTCCTGCTACCGTCCACTCCGTAGCTCCTACGCCACATGACGATAGTGGTTGGAGACTGACCAGGGTCCTTGTGCTGCCGTTGCGCCCGCAGTACTGTGACCCGGCGCGCGAGCTCACCAACATCACCTCGGTCCTCGAGTCGTACGGCAAGACCGAGCTGCTCGAGTACATGCGCACGAACTGGCCCGACTACCAGGGAGATGACGAGTCGTGAGTCCACCTGCCCTGTGCTTTCCTGGCATGTTGAGAGCACAATCTGGCCCCTGCCCGTCCGCTAACCCCCCCCCCCCCCTCCCCCCCTCCCCCCACCTTGTCCCTCTTCCCCCTCCCACTGCTCTTCCGCATGTCTTCTCGCACCCCTCCCCTCACCCTTTTTCTGTTCTCGGCTTGCCTTGCTTATCGCAGCTTCTGGGAGCATGAGTACAACAAACAGTGAGTCTATCCCCCTTTTGTCATACTGTAATCCCCCCCCCCCCTCCCCTGCCCCCAGCTGATCGATCCATCGCGCTGTACCTTGCAGCGCGACCTGCATCTCGACGATCGAGCCGTCATGCTTCGTCGACTACACCCCGCAGGCCGAGGCCGTCGCCTTCTTTGAGCGCGCGGTCGAGCTCGGCAAGACGCTGCCTTCGTACCAGTGGCTCGCCGAGGCTGGCATCGTCCCGTCGCTCAACAAGACGTACACGCTCGCGGAGATCTCGTCCGTTCTCGAGGCCAAGCACGGCGGCGGAGTCAACGTCAACTGCGCGTCGGGCGGCGTGCTCGACGAGCTCTGGTACTTCTACTCGAGCCGCGGGTCGCTGATCGATGGCGACTTCGTCTCCACCTCCCGAGTCGGCTCCGGATCGACCTGCCCCAAGACTGGCATCAAGTATTACCCCAAGTACGTCGACCTCCCGTCGTCGTCGGGAGGATCGTCGGGCGGTGGCAACTCTACCGCCGCCGGCAAGGGCTTCGTCTACGCCGTCGAGTCTGGTGCGTACCCCTTTCGCCCTATTCCCTCGCGCACACCACCCACTGACACCCTCCTTCCCCCGTTCTTCCCTTCTATGCACAACAGACGGCACCATCCCCTCCGGCACGTGCGTCATCTCTGGCGGCCAGTGGTACAAGGGCGGCACCTGTGCCGGCTTCACGCTCGGCCAGATCATCGGCGGCGCCGTCACGCTCACGTCGTCCAAGGGTCTCTGCGCCGTCGACGCGACCACCGGCGAGCTCGGCTGCTCGGCCGCCGTCACGCAGGGGAGCGAGTTCGTCATGGCCGCGGACGGCACGCTCAACCTCGGCGGGTCGACCGCGTTCTCCGCCCCGAACGAGCCCGCCGGCAACGCCCAGGTCACCATCTCCAAGGGCACGGCCGGCGCCATCCCGCTCACGCTCAAGTACGTTGCTCAGTAAGGCCCGCGACGTCATGCTTGAATGAAGAGGCGGAGGCGAAGGGGTTCAAGAGGAGGGAAGGTGTAGAGCGTCGCATCTATCGTGATAGGCGTTGAGAAGGAGGGGGAGGGGGAAACGTTTTGGTCGATCCATGGTCTATCTTGTCACAGCATCCTGCGCTTTTCAGCTCAAGATGTCCAGCTCGTTATCCTAATTAGACAGCTACGCTATGAGTTCTCACGGGTCGAGTCGAGCGCTCCGTGTGCCCCGCGTGATTGGAAGATGGACAGGGAGCATGCATCCTTCCGATGAGGCCAAAGACGTGCAGGACGAGCAGATGATGATAGGTCGAAGGCGAATAGTAAAAAGGGAGAGGAGGGGCAAAGGATTACCGAGGGCTCTCACAGCTCACGCACTTGGCGCCCTCGGAGGGGTTGGGCACCATGCACACGGCGCACGTCCAGCCCTTCTGCTTGGCCGGGGCCTGCATGCCCGCCGCGGCCCAGTTGAAGCCTCCGGACGAGGGTGCAGGTACGGGTGCCGAGGGAGCAGGCGTCGACGAGGCGGCGGTCTTCTTCGGTGCAGGCTCCTCACACGCGATGCACTTAGACGCGTCGAGCGGACTCTTGGTCCCACACACGCCGCACGACCAGACGTCGGCCGCCGGCTTGGGAGGAGGCGCCATGCCTGCTGCTGCCCAGTTGAAGCCTCCGGACGCAGCGGTCGGCGCAGGAGCGGAAGGAACAGATGCAGCGGGGGCGGCCTTCTTCGGTGCAGGCTCCTCACACGCGATGCACTTGGAGGCATCGAGCGGACTCTTAGTCCCGCACACGCCGCACGACCAGACGTCGGCCGCCGGCTTGGGAGGGGGCGCCATGCCTGCTGCTGCCCAGTTGAAGCCCCCCGACGAAGCGACCGGCGCGGGTGCTGAGGGAGCAGGTGCCGAGGGGGCCTTCTGGGACGCCATCGAGGCCGCCGCGAGGAGGTCGAACTTCGGCAGGCTGCTCTTGTCCGCCGCCGTCGCCTGGCGCATCGCCGTCCGTTGCTCAGGCGTGGTCGGCAGCGCCGATGCGGTCGACGAGAAGACGAAGGTGAAGATGGGCAGAAGATGCTTTGCCTGCTTGGCCGCCACATCCTTAGGGTCCGTCGAAAGGGAGGGGAGGAACGGCGTGGGACTGCTCGTCGTGCTGGCGGCCGAGAAGGAGAAGCTCGGCGCAGCTGCAGGCACCGGTGCTGAGAATGGAGCCTTCTGTGCGGAGGGCGCTGGCGGTGGCGCAGGAGAGACGAACGGCGCAGGCTTGGCCGCCTTCACAGGCGAAGCCGGCGCGGGCGAAGACTTCTTGAATACGTCCGACTGGAACGAGCCGAGCAGGTCCTGCGTGCGCTTGACCGGGGAGATGTCCATCGCGACGTCCGTTGACGAGCTGCCGACGTCGGGCGCGGGGGCGAAGGAGACGGTGGGAGGAGGCGTGTTGGCCCAGTCGGGCTGGGAGGGGCCGGCACCCTGCTTGAGCGGGCTGAGCTGCTCGAAGGGCTGCGCCTCGGTCATTTCCTCATCCTCGTCCAGGACAGTGGCCGACGGCTTCTGACGCTTGGCCGACGCGGAGGCACCGGCGGGCGAGGGCGATGGAGGAGCCGATGCCTCCTTGGCCCGGACGTCCTGCTCAATGAGGTCGAGCGCCGTTGCGCCCTTCCCGCTCTTCGCAACCTCCTTCCGAGCAGGCGACGCAGCAGAAATGGACACGGCCAGCTTTGAACGCGACGCCGCAGCCGCGGAACGCCGAGGGTTGCGGCGCGGCGAGGGAGACGCGAGACCGGACGATTGGTACGGGTTGCGCAGGCCCGAAGGCTTGGGAGTGGGCTCAAGCGGCTTCGGAGGCTCGGGTGGTGGAGCAGGTGCGGCCTGATGATCACGCGCACAGTGGACCGTCAGCTTAATCAGATCAGAGCCCCCGCGACAGAGAAGTTAAAGCGCACCTTGGCCTTGTCCTCCCCGATCAGCCCAAGCAGCAGCTTCGCGCTCTCCGTCCGCTCCTTCCGCTTGTTGTCCACGACCTTCGGCGGGCTGACCTCGACCCTCCTCTGCTGCCCAAGCCTCGATGCCCCCAGCGGACCCGTCGTCGGCTGTTCAGGGGAGGACGCCAAGAAGCTCGTACTCTGCCTGAGCGGGGACGGCGCGACGAGCGCCGGGTGCTTGAGCCGCGAGGGGAGGGTCGAATACTTGCTGATCGGCGGCTGGGCGACTGGAGGGGCGGGGGCGGGCGAAGCGGGGAGGGCGTGGGAGGCTTTGAAGGTGAAGGGCGAGCTGGGGCTCTGGGACGTCACGGGCGGCGTGCTCGACCTCGACGCGCTAGCCGAAGACGAAGATGATGACGCGCCCAGTAGGCCGCTCAGCTCCCTGTCGACCTGCGCCTCGTCGCCCTCGTCCCCTCCGTCCACGCGCCTACGCTTACCCGGCGTCCCAGCGCCAGCCTCCTCCTTGCGCTCGGCCTCGGCCGCGCGCAGGAACTCAAGCGCCATCGCCGGCGTCTTCTTCCGCTGCGAGCCGGGCGTGCCGGAGCCAGGACCGACGTAGATGGGTCGTCGGCGGGCGGGGGTGCCGGTCCCTGGACGAGCTGCGAACGAGAAGGCGGGCTGCGACGAGAAGCTGCCAGCGCCGGCGGTCGAGGAAGACGAGACGGCGGCGTTCGGCGGCAGCGGGCGCGAGAAGCGCGAGGGCGAGAGGAAGGACAGGTTGGACGTCGAGCGCGTCAGACCCGCACCACCCCCGTTGACCGACGCGTGCAGCGGCAGGCGCGGCGGCGTTGCGATGCTCCCGGGATGGAAGAACGGCCTGCCAGCCGGCGGCGCAGGCGAGTTGATCAGCGATGCCTGGGGCTGCTCTTCGGGCTCCTCGGCGATGCCAGCTTCGAGCTCGGCCTGCCGCAGCAGCTTGCGCGCTGCCTGCCCGCTCGCTCGATGGTCCAGAGACGGCATCGTCGACGACCTGCTCATCCTCTGGAGCGACTGACCGCCGTTTTCGTGGGCGAGGTACCGCGGCTGCGACGGAGATGCGGTGGGTGGCGCCTCCATTTGGACGAGGGCGTGCGCGTGCGTCGATTGAGGCTTGACGCGAGGGGAGAAGGAGGCGAGAGGGTTGGACGCGGCCCAGGGATGCTGCTGTTCCGCAGGGGCGGTGAAGTGGGAAGCGTCCTCGTTGGTCTGGAACTAAGAGGGACCGCGCGCAGCGCCAGGGCAAGCTGGATGTCAGCGGCCAGGCATGTGAGCGCAAGAGGGTTGCGGGAAGCAGCACGGTGAGCTCCCTCACCTTGGGTCTCGAGTCCCATCCGTTTGCTTCCCAGCCTTTTCTCCCAGCAGCACCACGCCCGCTCTCTTCCTCTCCATCACTGGACTCTTCGCCGGAGATGAAGCCGTCCGAGTCGGCGCCGTCGTTGTCGTTGTCGTTGCCGTCGTCATGGGCGGGTGCTTGAGGCGCGGCGGACGAGCGGAAGGGGGACGAGATGATGTTGAAGAGCGAGCGAATGGAGGACATGCGCGGGATGGCCGAGGCGGGCTGCTACAAAGAACCGCAAGCGAGGGAGCGTTACGAGCGGGGGTCAGTGTCGAAAACAGAGGGGAGGATGGAGCCGGGCTGAAGGCGGAGGGCGTCGACGGACCTGCTGCTGGCCGGCGGCGTGCTTGCGCGGGGTGCGGCTGTAGGGCGAGGCGGCGGTCGTCCTGCGGTCCCTGCGGGCCTGGCTGCGGCGGGCGGGCGAGTCCATGGCTTGCCGTCGACTCGATCGTTGCTGCTTGCGGCCGGCGTTGGCGGAGCGGCGGCGGTCGCGGTCGGAGGTGCTTCAAAGGGCGGAGGCGCCCAAGTCGCAACCCCCGCCCAAGGGGTCATTGGGGGGATTTCGTCTCTAGATGCGTCCTCCTCCCCCACACATCCGCCGACGATCAGGCGTGCTCGCTCACTGAACGCTCGCAAAGGGACGAAGAAGAATTGGAGTAGTCATGCCGATGCAGCGCGCATGTCGCAGGGCGAGGCCAGCGTCTCCTCTTGAGCGTGCGGTCGACCGCTGCCCTCCGACGAGTGGCGCGCTGTCGAGGGCGGCATCGTCCCGTCGTTCGACGAGACGCACACGCTCGTCGAGACTTCGGCCGTCCTCGAGGTTAAGCACGGCGGCGGCGTCAACGTCAACTGCGCGTCGTGCGGCGTGCTCGATGAGCTCTTCCCGTACTGCTTCCTGCTGCAAAGCGCCTTGGACGACGCGTGTGCGCCCGTTCAGCAGCGCTCGAACGTCTTGTACAGGTCGGGCAGGTCGGCGACCTGCGTGATGTTCTTGTGCCGGAGGAGCGACTTGGGCGGCACCAGGTGCCGCTTGAGCGCGGGGAAGACGGCGTGCTCGAGCTGAAAGAGGTCTGCGCGCGGGCGGTGCGGAAAAAAAAGGTGTCTGGGGTCAGCGCAACCGCATAGGCAGGTAGATGAGGCCAGACTGACCCTGCTTGCGTTCCTGCTCCTCGAGCGCCTGCTCGTCCGCCGACAGGCCCTCAGTGGGCGGCCCGAGCGGCGCCGGGAGGTAGAAGAACGCGAGCTCGCGCAGGAACGTCTCGAAGCACTCTTGCTCGTCCTCCCAGTTGACCTGTGGCCCGGGCGCACGGCAGTTAGCGGCGAAGGGAGCGGGACGGAGAGGTGGGGGACGCACGCAAGCGCCCAAGCGCATGAGGAACGCCGGCAGGCGGTGTAGGTCGGGCGTATAGCCGTCGAGTAGAGCCGGCAAGCTGTCGATCCTACCGTCGGCCGTGATGGTAAGCGAAAAGTACTCCTCGAGCATTTCGCGGCCGTCCATGATGCGGCCGAGCAACACCTGAGACAATGCGGCTCGCTCATGTCAGCATGGAGTCGCGCTTCAAAGAAAACCGCAGACCCACCTTCTTCGCCTGGGTTCGCTTCTCCTCAGGGAGGTCCTGCTCGCCCTCGAGCGCGACGTCCAGCATCGGTTCAATCTCTGGCGGCGGGTCGAGCTGGATCTTGCTAATCCCGCCAAACTGGAGGAGCCCGAGCTGGTAGAAGAGCTCTTCCCTGCGCAAGCAAGTCAAGACAGGGTCAGCGTGTGTGAATGCTGAGAGATGAGAAAGAGACGCACGCAAGAGCGGCGTGGTCGACGACGTAGAGCCGAGTGCTGTGCTGCAGGAGCGAAAGCGAAAGGTCGTAGTCGACAACGCCGACATACTTGTGTCCCTTGATGATCTCGGTGAGTGCTGAACGCAAGAAAAGCTACCTCAGCGCGTGTGAGAACGAGTGGGCAAGTCGATGGCGAACGCACCCGTGTGCCGTGCGTGCTGCACGTCCGCCCTCATCGTCGCGATGCTCGTCAAGCTCGTGCGAGATTCCCGGATCGGCCCGCCCGCCGCGACCATCCTCGTCGGCTCCTCCGCCCCGCCCTCGGCGCCGGTGTCCGCGCTCGCTCGGATCCAGTCGACGCCGTCGTCCTCTCCGTCCGAGCCCGACATGTCCACCTCGACGACCTCGTCCTCCACCGTCCTCCTGCGCTTTGTTGCTCCGCCACCCCCATCGTCCGCGGCAGCGGAGGGACGCTGAACTGGCAGGAACATGGCGTCGAGCGTGCGCACAGTCGGGTCCGTTCCGCGCACCTGAAACTTGGGGTTGTGCTTGGGTGCGAGCTTGCGCGGGACGAGCGACGTCCCCTTGGTGCTGTACCGTGCCTTGGGGTCCAAAATCGGGTGTACGGGCGCCGAGGACGGCCCTGCAGAGTGGTCGGAGAGCTCGTCCTCGCCCGAGAGGTCGGCGTCGGAAGCTGTGACAGGAGGCTCGATAAGGCGTCCCTTGCCCTTGTCGATCCTGACGAGATCGCTGAGGGTGCTTTGCGACTCCTGCCAAACGTGAAAAGGAAGGTCAGTCGCCGGCTTGTCCGTCAAGGCGGAGGCTGACTGACCTGAACGGCGAAGTCGCGCGAGTTGTTTGCGCCGCTGAGCACCTGCTCGACCGCCTTGCAAACCTCCTCGACGATCTCCTCCTCGTTCAGGAAGTGGACCTGGGGCGCCAGAAACTGAGATCAGAGTCTGTGTGCGGAAGAAGACATCTGTGTGACGCACCTCCTTCTTCGTTGGGTGCACGTTGACGTCGATGTTTTCGGGCTTGATCTGCAGGCTACAGATGCGCTCAGTCAGCAGACGGAGCGGAAACGCGTTGCAAGGAAGCGCTCACCTGATGTATAGCCACGGCAGCGTACCCTTGGGCAGGATGCTCACGTACACGCCTTCGACGGCTTTCTTGAGCCGGGGCACGTCGACGAGGCGGTCTGCGCGGCGCGGGGGGCGGACGACAGGGCGCATACATGCCTGTCAGCACCTCCCAGAGCACGTCGCAGGGATAAGATGCAGCTCACGGTTGACAAAGGCAACGAACCCGCCCGTCCTGCGCGCCCCGCCCCCAGAAGCAGCGCCGCTTACCCACCCCTCGGCGCGCTCGAGCCCGAGCGCCGCGTCCGCGATGGGCGGGAGCGGGAGGAGCGATTTGGCGAGCGTTGGGCCGTAGACGAGCTGGATGGTGTCTACGGGCGAGGGGCGCGAGGGTGTCGAGACGCTTGGGCTCGCGACTCCGGCCTGCCGTTTCCGTTCCGGGAGGTTAGGCTACGCTTCTGCAGGCTAGCTCGGGAGACAGGGCGCACCTTCTTGCACACGAACGACACGCCCGGGTTGTGCACCGCGTACTTTGTCACGACGTCGACGATGCGCGCGTACTCGTCCGAGATGTTCTTGAGCGCGCGCCGGCGGGAGGGCACGTTGAAGAAGAGGTCCTCGACCTGCGCCGCCGAACAGGTCAGCCGGAGGCGGCGGATGAACGAGAGAAAGGCAGAAGGGAACGCACGGTGATGGTCGTACCCTTGTTACCGGCTGCCGAGCGCGGGTCGCTCGGCTCGCCAGGCTTCGGCGGGACGAGGACGCCGTCCGAGTAGTTGGCCCTGCAGAGCAGCATAGCGCGCGCGTCAGTTAACCTCCCAGCCCAGTCAGCGGTCGTTGAGACGAGCGGCAGGCGCACCTCCAAGCGCACGTCGCGCTCCCGGTCATCGTGAGGACGGTGACGTGCGCGACGTGGCTGATGCTCGCGAGCGCCTCGCCGCGGAAGCCGTACGTCGTCATGCGCGACAGGTCGTCGAAGGTCCGCAGCTTGGACGTCGTGAAGCGCTGACAGAGGATTGGAAGGTCGGCTTGCTGCAGTGAAAGCGCACAAGGAGCAATCAGCCCAAGGTCGTAGGTCGCCAGCAAGCGTATGAGGGCGGAAGCTCGTCCAGGACGCACCCTGATCCCGCAGCCGTCGTCCTGGATCTGGAGCAGCTTGAGCCCGCCATCCTTGACCGTCACGCGGATGCTCGTCGCACCCGCATCGAGGCTGTTCTCGATGAGCTCCTTGAGCGCATTCGCCGGCCGCTGTATAATCTGCAGCGAGGGGATGCAGGAGGGGGGGGGGGGAGGCACGGTCGGGCGAGGGGTCAGCCCGCAGGACGCGTCGTCGCGAACGGAGCTGCGAGCGCGTCGACGCACCTCGCCGGCGGCGATCCGGTTGACGACGCTCTCGTCGAGCGCGAGGATGGGCTTGGGCTCGTGCACGGGCGGCACGTCGATGGCGTCCATGCTGGCTGGCTGCGGTGGTGAGCAGCTCGTCGACGAGAACGGTACTGTAGCAGACGGCGGCCACTGGCCTCTCGTCCTACGCCGTCGGTGCACACTCATCCTGACCATCCTCTCAGCTTTCAGCAGCACAGCTGTGTTCTCCAGCAGCAGCAGACGGTTCGACCTGTCCGACAGGCCTCGACGCTCGCGTCCGAGCTCGATGACAGAGCCGCGGCCAGGCGGGCGGGCGGGTTCGTCGGACATGGCCAAGATGCGCAGTCTCTCTCCCTCGCCGCCGCCTGGACCTTGGTGTTGGTGACAACGCCTCAAGAAGGGACGAGCAACGTCAAGGCTGACCAACACCACCGCCCCCCGCCTCTCGAGCTTCCCCTCCTTCTCGCGCCTGCAGCCTTTCAGCAGCCGCACCAGCACAAGCAAGCCAGCCCCCGACCAGCAGCCCCCCACCCTAGCCTTCCCTCCCTCCCGACTTCCTTTGACCGGCATGACCGCCTCGGCCCGCCCCTTCAGCCCAAGCAGCTTCTCCCCCACGCCCTCGCCAGCGTACCAGACGCAGCCGGTTCCGCGGCAGAGCATGCGTCCGTCCCTCCCCTCCCTCTGGCCGACGACCCGGAAAGCACGCCCCAAAGCTGACGTTTCGAAACGCTGCTGCGCCGCTTGCACCCAGAGCTCGAAGACCTCGCCAAGAGACCCTCCGACCCTTCTTCCGCACTGAAGCAGCAGCAGCGTTTCGAAACGTCAGCTTTGGGGCGTGCTTTCCGGGTCGTCGGCCAGAGGGAGGGGAGGGACGGACGCATGC
>MVAM01000301.1:0-10151 GCA_014825675.1 Cystofilobasidium ferigula
CTCTGGCAGCCGACCCGACCCTACCCCGTTCGTTCTTGCTCCCTCTGTTTCTCCACCTCTGGACCTTGCCTCATGACAATCCATGCTCTAGTAACCCTAACCCTAACCCTAACCCTAACCCTAACCCATTGTGCGTGCTGGCAGGACGGGCGGTAAGCCCAAGCGTTCAAACTCGGCCAGTAGCCGGATTCTTCACGCTCTCAAAACCTTTGAGGGCGAGAGGACTGCGTACATCGAATTTGACAATGATCTTCTTGACAATGCTTACAACGGGCACAAGCATTTCAGCTCCGGCCGCGTTCAGGACAAAGTACAAGGTCAGGCCTACATCGTTGCCTTGGCGACACCTGGACATCAAGAGCCAGCTACGGTGCCGGACGGAGGCTGAGCTCCTCGCTGACAGCGATTCTAGAAAGGGTCGCCACAACAGGCAGCCGTTCTTGATATCGTGGAGGTCAGCCACTCGGGACGTCCTCCTCCGTCTGGTAAAAGAGTGGCAGGCGTGCGTCGAACAGGGTCCGCTCCGCCGGATTTCTCAGCCGTTGGTGTTCCTTGAGAAACGCCTCGGCGCGCGCGGCATGCTTGTGACAAGGAGAAGCCGCCGGAGGGCTTTCTGAAGCCGAAGGAGAACCTTCTTTCCAAACGCAGCTTTTTATTTTATTCTTATCACGAACTCGCATAACTTGCATTCCCTCTTAATACAACAGTACTTGGATGCAATTCTTTCGAGGGGGTGATGGTGAATGGATGCATGTGAGAGTGTGCAGGGGAAGCCGAGCCCCCGTTTCGACCTCCCCCTGTAAATGCTCACTTTTATGGGACAATGTTTAGGTTACACCCGTGCAATCAGCGTTTTGCGCTTTTCAGACCCAGATCTATCAGCTAGTAATGAGGCAGCAATCTTGCGAGGTCGACATAGGTTCAGCTGCGGCTTGGCGAAGTCTCAAATTGCCATCATGAGCGTCGCCGGAAAAAGACGCTCAGGTCCTCCCTGCCACATTTTGCATCCTCAACCAGACTGCAACCTCGGGGGACAGCGATTGATGACTTCTACGTTCGGCGCAATGTCTCCAACAGCGGCGAGGGACACGACTGACAAATTTCGTTGGTGGATTGTTTTCTCTACGTCAAAGGCAGTCGTTGGCCGATAGAAATGTTTCGTCCTTCACTTAACCCTCTTCTCTTACCGTGAAGTAGCCGTCCGGCCGCCTTGCACTAACGCCCTTTATGCAGACACTGCACTTCCTGCTCTACGGCAACAAGGAGAGTCGCCCCACTGACTTCTTGACGAAGGTCCTTAGGCTCGATGCACACAGCGGTCGGGTCGAAGACGTCCCGGCTGTTTTCAAAAGGGTATAAGACACAGCTCATCGTCATTTACGGTGTGATCACTCAATCTACCGAATGCGTCGCATCGTAGATAGCCCTGACCCTGTGCACGGACGGTCCGTGCCTTTTTAGCCACCCGCACGGGCAAGTTCCCGGTGCTGTATCCTCTGCTTATCGGCCACAACTTTTTTCGGCCGCCTGTCAATCATTTCGTGGATCTGCAGATAAAGATTGGTCTTATGGGTGAAAATTCAACAGAGTGTAGCCCGCCAAGCCTAGAACTGAAGTCCTAGTCGTACCGTGACCGTCGGGTTAGAGCATGTGACCTTTTTGTCCATCCGCTCAGAGTCCCCAGTTTGAGGACGCGCTGACAGGCTACTCAAGCCTAGGTTTTGCGTGAAAAGGATACAGATACAGCGGTGCAGCGCCAAAAGAAGACAAGAAGCAGCAGCTCGCTAAGATCGCCGCAGTTCGGGGCCCACCGTGCACAAAGGCGCTTCCTAGTGTCTCGGACCGGCATTTTGACACCTCCAGCTCGATGGACGACATATCGGAGTATACCATTCGGTGCCTCCCTTCTCCGTCCGCTACGATAAGCATAGCACTTTCTACAGTGATTGCAACACACTCAGACTCGGACGTGACGAGTTCCACCTGCTGATGCATGGGCTTGGCATGCCAGCGTGTCTGTGTGCACCAGATCGGACAGAAATTGGCATTGTAGAAGGTCAGAACATGCTTCTGAACCTGTTGGCAGAAGATGGCCGGCCGGCTGCGAAGCGTGTTGCTCATGCTTGGAAGGCACCGCTCGCAGTACCCTTTCATCGTACAAGCATCAATAGATTGGTCATGGGAGGAGTGAGGCCGGCTGCTGATGAGCTGACGCCGTACGTCCTTAATCTAGTGCGCGAAGGCTGTCTTCTAGTCGACCTCATGGCGCCCATCGACGGCACCACCCGTCCTAACACCTGGTACCCCAGAAATTAGCAGCGGTCACGCTAATGCTGCATTTGGTTCTCATCATCAGCCTTTGTTCGTTTATGGGAAATCGCACGCGTCTGATCTTCAGCCTTGCCGAAGAAACGCTCAAGGGAAAAGGGAAAAGGCTAATGGGCGTCTATGGTTACCCAGGCTAGAGTGGCATTGGCAATGCCATCGACGCCGGCTGCCCAGGAACCCAGCAGCCGAGTAACTTACACAGTGGCAAGGGGACGGTTCGCTTTGCCGTCGAGCGGCTTTCTCTTGAAGCTTGTAGCGTGCGTGCTGTTCTCCTCCACATAGTTCTTTGCTCAAGCACGTGAATGTCATGCACAACCGGCAACTATCCGTAGTCTTAGCCGTCCGCCGTTGCTAAAATATCGCACCTCGAGCATACCTAGAAGACCGCCTAGGTCGTCCGCCTTCGCGGCCGTTGTGCATATGGTCTGCCTCACAGCCCCGCTCATCAAACCGGCAGTATAAACAAGTACAAAGACTCAAGTATGGAGAGGGAACAGAGACGTCCTCTCATTTTGCTTGTTGTCGCCTTCTTGTGCGCTGCTGGACTGATATGCCCTCCTTCGATTTTGAAGGTCGCCGGTCGCTGCTTGTTGTGTTCTCCGCCAAGGTCGCCAGTGTCCATCGAGGCTACTCCTGAGGTCATTCGGGCCAGGTGATCGGCGGTGTACTGGTCGGTACACGACAGCTGGCAGCGGGCACCACAGGCAGACGACGCCCTACAGAACTGCGCGCAAGAGGTAGGCACAGTGTCAGCGACACTAGACACCAGAGGCCACATGTAAGGCACGACCATTGGCATGGCTTCAAGCCCGCGACGCCATCCCCGTCCATGGGCCTCCTGCTGTTGATAGCCAGTGAGGGAGGAGGTGCATTGACGGAGGGTAGCTGGTAAGCGAGGGAAGGCGAGTCGTAGAAAAAAGTCAAGCATTTGATAGGCGGTGATTGGAGGGGCAGATAAAGCGGGGTGACGATAAAAAGCCCACTGCGGGAGCGGCAGTGGCCACGGGACGCCATGTCCTGCTCTAAAAGGGAATCTAGAGCTGGACAGGCGGTAAAGGGGGACGATCTTGAAAGAGTGACTAGAGGGCAAAAGCGGCAACGGGGATGCCATGTCCTGTTGCTGGGTGAGATGCGGCGAGCTCTGGATCTTACCTTACGGTTTTATGGCCTTTCATAGGCATGGACGGGTCGGAGAGGGGCGGTGGTCAACTAGCAGGCACGCTTGGTCCCCTTTGTTCCCTCCAAGGACGTCCGACGAGTCCTTTGGCCGTCTCATCGTCTTTCCACTCATGAAATCAAACCTATCAAGGCAACATCGCCCATCACATGGAGGCAGTAGCAAGCTGTACCCTCCCTTTACCCTGTCTAGTGCTGTACAGCGTGCGGAACACTTGATCATTGGGCACCAAATCTGGTCCATGCTCGGAATCGAACCTGTGGTTGTCGCATGAGCTAGAAACAGGCAAATGCTCTAACCATTCGGCCATAGTTGATGTATATGATAATCACAAATCATAAACTTCGGCCAGGTGGCGAGATTTAGTCTGTGCAAACCTCATTCGGCGCAGAACTTTTGGAGAGAGCTCAAATACCTCATAACATGCGGCCAGTGCTCCAAAGGACATTGACGGCAGGCTTGAAGATGGTCTTTTGCAAACGCTCTGCAGAACACAGGCCAAAGTGAAGAGAGAAGACGCACCCGGACGTTTGACGGCAGAGGGCGTTCCGGCAAAACCTATATAAAAGTAATATGCTGTGTAGCGGTGTCGTGACGTCTGCGTCATGCGTGTTTACGTAAGCGATTTAAATTTTCAAGTCAATGATCCGACTCGAATTTGAAGCAACATCCACAGTTGTTGATACAAACCTAATGACAATCAAACAAGATAGCTTTTACACTGGAAAACAGCTTGAGTAAATTTTGAAGATTCGCTGAAAAAACTGATTTTTGCTCATTGCGCGCCAGGATCACATGCGTTTGAGCATAAATTTTGTTGAGTTGCTCGCAAGTGATATGTCTTTTAGTGTGTACAATTTGAGTATTTGTTTTCATTAGTTTTGCAAAATCGTTTTGTACTCACAAAGAATTGTTTCTTGTGTTGACAAATACCCTGATTGTGCTGATATGACGTTCCAGCATGACCAGTTATTCCACACCAAGAGCTCACGGCTTGTAATACGTTTCGAAAAGCAGCTCGAAGGGATTGTTGCTTTTAGTTTCCGTTACAAAATCATTCAATCAGCCCTCAAGTACTGTTGTCAACGCCATGACCAGTCCAGTGTCTCCTCACTATCGACCGACCATATGGGAAATGGAGCTGCGCGTTGCGCAGCACACGACATCCCACTGCCACGTCTTTCAAAACTTGCTTCATAGTGTTGGGAAGCGACGAGAACACTTTGGTAACAGATAGTTGCGGAAGAGATTGCACCAGACGATTTGATTGCATGCACACTCGTGGATACCACATTTCGTGACGCGAAATGTATAGGGGGGATCAAGAACAAGCCACGTAACTGTCCATCAACGCAGGTCTTTCGACGTGTCTCGCGCACACACTCAGCTTTGACAAGAATTTTCCCGTCGCCACTTACCATCGTCTTACAGACCACTGCGTTCTGCTGATCGCTTTACCCTTTGCTTTGTCAATGTCAAACGTTTGTAAGAAGGCCTTCTCATAACCTCGCAGGTGTACAATGTCTCGTTTTAACAGGACCTGCATCAAGCGCTTAGCCCACCGTGAATGTTTTTACTGCAATGCTTGACGTCACTTTGCTGAACGTTCTTTTTTTTGCGCGGTAATGTCTTTTTTGTTTAGATCACGTTTCAAAAAAACATTGTCACTTAGCCGTCGCCGCGCTATTTGTATCATTTCGCAAAAGCTGGAAGATACGTTGTGTTAAAATCAATATCTTGCGACAGCTGCTCTCGTCTTTCATTTTCTCCAGGGCTGTTGTTGCATGTGTGATTTGTCAGTCCAAGCCGGTACCATGCTTGGCACACTAGCCGCTTTGCATCTGGGCAGCAACAGACATCTTTCAAGCAAGGAGGTCCTTTGCAGTTGCTGATCTTTCACATCCCAACCACATGCTTTGAGTTTAGGCAGAGTCGCTGGGAAGTCAGTAAAGTCACGATACAATGCGTGTTTTGTTGTTGGCTTCAAACTTACCAGGCGGGTGTTTGCAATTAGATAACTTTTCTGCATTACGAACACTTGAGAGTTCAAGACTTTTCGCAACAATTGAAGTCGAGCAAATGGCCCGGCATGTAGACCGCAACCCAAACCAAAAACATAATTGTCTTATAAAACGTATGGAGGCCTCAATTTTCAAGCGTTCTATGGGGGAAAGTTGATGAGAGGGTGCTTGCTAATGCCTTTTATTAGTTGCTTTTATCAGTTGTTGAACATGCGGTTTTGTTTGCTAGGGCCAACGGAACTGACGTGCCCCTCTGTCAACAACAGTCAATACGGTAAAACAAGCGATATAGTGTCTCGCTAACAAGGGACTTGCAGTTGCTTCCGACATGCTGGCTATTGAATAGGCTTCACAGCAGTGAAAAATACTCAAAGAAACCAATTCCACCGGCTGGGCTAGTTTTTTTTACAACAAAACAGCAACAGCTTGGTGTCAATGTGTTTGACATAACATCTCTGTAGTGGTGTTGAAAACGTCAAAGTTGAAGGAAAACTCGCGCAAAGAGCCCCCGAACCCAAGCCTGAAGTTTCCTAAGCAATGGAAAGAACGACTAAGTTGGTGCGTGATTGAAAGTGGCTAACGCAGAGTTTTGCTCCCCTCATTATTCATCGTCAAGATGTTCAATGAAACCTTACCATTTCGAATATCGCCATTGAAAGTAAACAAGCAATGTTTGAAGGATTCTCGAGGGGTAGGTGATGTGCGACTCGCCCCATGGCCAGAACGCTCATCATGAACAGCTGGGTTGTGTGATTGAAAAATATGTAGGTGATGTGAGAACATCACGCGAATGGAAGAAAAGATTTTGACATGCTAATCATCTGTGGTCCGCTCATGTCAGCGACGTTGTTTTGAGCTCAGTGTCAAAACTGGGGAGTATCAACGGTCTAATGCTCAGCCTGCTGAAGTCTACTGTTCAATCATCTGTGGTCCGCTCATGTCAACGGCGCTGTCGTGGGCTCAGTGTCAGAAATGGGGAGTATCAACGGTCTAATGCTGAGCCTAAAAGAGAAAGAGGGGTTGTCTACGCAGGTGGAGGAAAATCTTCTGTGTGCTGGGCTTAGTGTCAGGAATTGGGGGTATCAACTGTCTTAGGCTGAGTCCGCTAGAGTCCACTGTTCAAATTCTCACCCCTGGCTTTTTCGCCCCATTATGACCTAACTGAGGTTGTCAGAGATGTTGAGTACCCAACGGTCTAATACGTCAACTCATGATTGTGATCCTGTTCAAGTCCGGAGTTCAATTCCCCATCTCTTTCACTTCTTTTCTTCCGATTGAAACCCAACTGGGGCTGTCAGAGATCGTGAGTCCTAACGGTCTAATGCGTCAAACCGAGACTGTAGTCCTGCTCAAGTCCTCAGTTCGATTCCCCATCTCACTCATTTCATTTCTTCCCCGATTGCGACCCAATCTGGAGCGTTGAAGAATCAGGAGTATCAGCAGCCTCATGTGTAAATCTTGCTTCTGATCTTGACCATGACCTCTGTTCAAATGCCCTCTTCTGTCTTCCGAGTCAATGTACGCCGTCTGGTCGTGCGAGACTGTGCCTGTGGCTTAACATCAACGCCGAGGTTCAATCGTCCGAGTTCTTTGAGGGCCATTCTCGCCGTCGTTGTCGCCCTCGCCGCTGACTTGCCGGACGTCGTCTAGCGGCACCAACCATCGACCCGCTCACGCCAAGCTGGTCTTACTCTAGGTACTCGCCACCCTGCTTGTCGTCGGACGACCAGACGGACAACCCACCGAAGGGGACCATTGCTGACCAGGCGACCATCTGCTATAACGGGGCCTACACCCGCGAAAACAACGTCACGCAACCCTTGTCTCCGTCGTGGCCGACGAAATTCAGCCCACCACCGCCCTGGTCGCAAAAATGTCTTCGCGCTCGGCAGCTGGTACGTAGACCCAGCAGGCGCAACGCCAAGCGCAAATGTGGCTAATCGCGTATGCCCGTATATCTAGCGACACGGCTCCGCGTACGACGGAGCGGATCCGCGGACCGAACAGCAAGACCTCAAACCAAACAAACGAGTCCCGCCTGGTGCAGCTCCGTCCTTACGCTTTCCTTGATCGACCGTGCGTCGTTTCGCTCGGGACCTCTGCTTGTCCGTTGAGGTACTTATAAAACGCTTTGCTGACAAATTGACTTTCGTTGTCAAAGCGCAAGACGCGCACGGTGCGCCTTTCGAGGCGTAACTCCCTCATAAACCTTTCAAAGCAGCACAGAGACTCTTCCTTCGTCTTCAAGAGGGTGATTGGGCGGAGATTGTCGTAAACTGTGCCGATGTCCGCTCGCCGTTGTTGGCACGAATGAGTTCTGCTGAGACGACGTCGTCCGACGCTGGCATTCAGGAACCAGCGGCGTATCCTTTCACGACCATCACCGACTAGGTAGCGATCTTGCCGTTCGAGGCGTACTCTTTCGTTGGTTGCTATCTGCTTCCACCACCATGTCCTGGCGGTCGGCTCTAATGGGAAGTAGACTTGACCTTCTCCAACCAAATGAACTTGTCGGATACCTACTTCTTTTTCCCCAGCTCAAGAATACTGACCGGGATTGAGGGAGGAAACTCCCGCTGTCGAGACAGGCTAAGTAATAGTGATAGGATGCGGGACTCCTGATGTTATCACCGCCGGGGGGGCTTTTGGCAGGTAACAGATGGGGTTCCAAAGTTCATCGTGGAACACGGTTATAACCCCTGTATGGGGTCGCCGACCGACTGCGAAAAATGACCTGCCCTACAAACAGCAAGAGCACTGAAAGCATTTTAGAGAATGGTGTGTTCTGGCTGGCTCTGAAGGCCCCAAACAACATCTCAAGGGCAGGGCTCCTCTCCCTCGCGTTCAACCCTGGCGCCCGCTCATCTCCCCAGCGCCCGCAGGTGCTTCAAAGAGCAGAAAATTTGAATCAAGGTCGTTAGCAGGAGAGAGTGAAGGATTGGAAGTAGGAAGGGGAGGGACGACAAACTAGTGGTCAACGGATGTCAACCTGTATGGCGCACACCCGCCAATCAGCAATATGCACGCAGTGAGGGGCAGACGTACTCATTGTAGACCGTGGTTCGCCGCGCTGAGGAGTGATAAGCGAAACAGGGTCAGGTGACATTACAAAGTAGGTCAAGGAGGACCAGGCAGTTGACGGGAAGGTAGCACTACCAGCAGGCAACCAAGACAATACACCGCATGCAGTTACACAGACAAACGTTTGAGAGGGTGCTGGATATGCGCTGTGGGACCACTTTGACGTCTGAGGAAGTTGAGAGAGGGAGGAGGGAAGGTGGGTGAGCAAGGGGAGCAAGAGGCAAGCGCAGGAATGGCGCACTGTTCTCTGTGATTATTTGGGTTCTGTGTTGACCTCACCTAAACCGCTAGCGTCTCTGTGATCTAGCCTGTACACCACGAGGCTATATTTGCGAACGCTCGAAACGCGAAGCTTTCCATGCCAGCTCTCCCAAGCCAGTGTTCACCGAGCCTATGGGGTCCTTTACGCAAAGGCTAATGAGCTCCCTCGCGACGGATAGTTTATGGTAAGGACTGCGTCCCGATGGCATGGCCGGTGCCGGGGAAGGTGGCTTGGGGGCCGCCCCTCCCGCTCACCCCGGCTCTCGCCCGGGCCGTCGACGCGAATACAGACATGGGTGCCTGAATCTCATCACTGCTCGCTGGCGACAACTGGGGGCAGGTGCGACCCGCCACGGAGTAGACGTCACCGGTTTCTCCGATGGAGAACAACTCAGCGGCAAAGACCTTCCTCGAGCGATCCTTGTTTTTAAGCGATGCAAGTAAGCCCTCCGGCGTGTGCCTTCTGCTGTCATCCATGCTCTCGAAAAGAATCTGCTAGTAGTTGTTCCAGGACAACAGCAGCCCTCATGGCGATCTTGCCGCTCGATGTGCACACCTCCCTCAATCGCCTGTTTCTTTCGTCAAAAATGCACCCCGAGAAACAGACGGCCTGTTGGAAGGTCCGCGCCTTTGGAGGAAGTTGCCACCGAGCCATTGCGGTCAGCTCTGCTAGCCGTCTTCATCGCTGTTGCTCTCACCCGATAGATCCTTGGCATCGCCATCTCTGCGTTCCTCATCCTTCAAGCTTGCATGTGGCCCTCGTACAGTACCACGTCCTCAGTTTGTTGTTGAAGTGACAACGCGCGAACCCCGACTCCAGCTTCCACTTGCCTGATTTATCTTCGTTTACCATCGTACTTCTTGCAACGACACACCTTGTGCCCACCGTCAGCCGCTGACATCTGTATCTCAGGAATCATGACGACCACGTCGCTCGTCGACCGCCGGGTGACCTTGTCCCCGGCGAAGTCAGAGTCGCTGAAGACCTCCAACAAGGGGGCGTCCTCGCCCTCTGCTTCGACGACGTGCGCAAAGTTGACGGTACCCGCGACGTATCGCAGGACCCGCACTGCCGCCTGCCAGTGCACTTCCTGTGGATTATCCGAGAAGCGGCCGAAGACGCCGGCCGCATACTGCAAGTCCGGCCAGGTGTTAGCCGCCAGCCACGACACCTTCCTGACGACGCGGAGGTACCGCACCTTCAGGGTCGTCTCCGTGGTACGTCCCGCCTCTTTCCGCACCGCGCCCAGGGTGACGCTCTAGTGAACAGGCGTGACAACTGA
>MVAM01000302.1:0-14199 GCA_014825675.1 Cystofilobasidium ferigula
ATGTGGTCAATGCTTCAACCTAGTGCTGTACTGCGTGCGGTACACGTGGTCACTGAGAACCAAATCTGGACCATGCTCGGAATCGAACCTGCGGCCGCCCCAGAACCTAGAGACAAACCAACGCTCTAACCACTCGGCCATAGTTGAAGAAGATGAAGATGACAAATCATAAACTTCCGCCTGGCCTATTTGCGGCGGAAGATCAGGTCTGTGCAAATTTCGTTCGGCGCAACGGCCTTGATGAAGGATAGAACTTCATATTATGCGGTCAAAAGTCCAAAGGACATTGAAGGCAGGCTTGAAGTTCGACTTGTGCAAATACTCTACAGAACACAAGCGCAGAGCGGTCAGCACGCTACACTCAACATCAGAATGGGCAAGACGTACCAGAATAGTCAAACTCGGCGAAAGTGAAAAACAAGGAAGGCCAAAAAGAAGGGGGAAAACGCACTCGGACGTTCGACGGCAAAAGGCGTCTGGGAGAAACCTATATTGTAAAAAGTGCGCTGTTTAACAAGGCCGTGACGTCTACGTCATGTGTGTTTACGTATGTGGGTCAAAACTTCAACTCGCTGTCTTGACCGGAATTTGAAGCGAAATTTACAGTTACCTATACAAGACTAATGAAAATCAAACGAGCTGGCTGTCAAACCGAAAACAAATGTTAAGTGAAATCGCAGAATCGCTGAAAAAATTGTTTTTCGCTCATTGCGCGCGCAATTGACTTGCAGCTGAGCCAGAATTTTGTTGCGTTACTCGCAAGTGATATGTCCCTCTGTGTGTACATTCCGAATACTTGTTTTTATGTGTTTTGAAGTTTGCTCTGTAATCACCAGCATTTGCTTTTTGTCAGTCTACCGCTTGCAGTCTCTCATTGAGCGCCATGTTCACACGCAATGGCGCCAGAATTTTTGTCAGTTTAAATAATTACCCTTCAAGTGGGTACATCTTGCATTCACGTTTTCGTTGATTTGAACATCCAAACGAAGGTTGACTTAGCATATCTTCATGAACAACAGCCCGCATCCCGCTGAAAGAACTTTCTATTTACGACCAACTGTTCAACAGCGAGAACTCAACGGTCGTTTCAAAAAATTGTTGGGAGGTGACGATTGCTTAGTTCCGACCAGGACCGAAACAACAACTAGCCTTCTAGCCTTCAAGCAAAATCATGCCCATACTTTCTTAAACGCTGAGGGCGTACAACAGCAGTGCGCTTCGTGCCGGCTTCAACGACGTCTCACTGCAACATCGCACTAGTTTGCTGTTGTTTTTGTACGCTTAAAAAGTGTATTTCTTCTGATGAATTTTTTTTCATGGACAACAGCCGCGCGAAATGCAGATCTCAGTTCTGGCAGCTATTCCGCTTTTGAAGGAAGCAGAACAACCGTTTGACACAAACTGTGATAGTTCGCTTTCTTTGCCTCAAAACACGGAACTTGAGATGCTAAGCAGAGGAATATCATCTCTGTGTTCTGATTACCATTTTGCGACGGATGTTCTCGTCTTTCATTCACAATTGTTCAGGGTTGCTATTCTGATTTCATTTGACGTTTGAAGCTGGTGAAATGTTTGTCACGCCACCGTCTTAGCAACAAACAGACATTTTCCAAGCAAAAAACGCCTTTTGCAGTTGCTGATCTCGTGTGCATTTCCAAAGCAACCACATGTTTTGAACATGTTTTGAGTTCAGGCAGTTCATTTTTGGAGTCAATCTGTGAACGCCACCCTTTGATCTTGAAAAATTGGACGATTCTGGATCTCGTTCACGGGGTTCGCAGGGATAGAAATCTAAGTTTGGATAGATATCCAAAACTTTTATTTAGATCAGGCATCCTTTGATGTTCCACGGTGAAGTTGACAGAAAATAGAAATGTTTTGCTCTACGTCTACGTTAGGCCTGGTAAAGCGTATTGAAACGTCAATGTTAAAGCGCAACTTAGATCAGATGACAGTCAACGTAACGATGCTGTCAATGCTTTTCTACAGTTGTTGAATGTTGCCCCCCAATTGTCCATTATATTCCGTCGAAAAATACAAACTGAACATTTGCGCCATTGATGAAAAGCAAGCAATGTTTCAAGAACTTTCGAAAGATAGGTGACGTGCCACGCGCCCCGTAGTTGGTACGTTCATAATGGACAACTGGGTCGTGTGTTTCAAAGATGTATAGGTGACGTAAGAGCACCATTTGGCTACGCAAAAGAAAGAGGGGGGAACTTCTACGCAGGTAGAAGAGATTGTTTTGTCATGCTGATCATCTGTGGCCCGCTCATGTCATCGGCCCTATTCTGGGCTCAGTGTCAGAAATGAGGAGTATCAACGGTCTTATGCTGAGCCTGATGAAGTCCACTGTTCAAATCTCCACTTTTCCCCATTATGACCCAATTGAGGTCGTCAGAGACCGTAGTACTAACCGGTTAGCATCTCAAAAGCCTGCACAAAGTGCAATGTCCTTGTAGGCGGGTGACGGGAGTCCGGTGCAACCCGACCCGCTTAATGGTCAGAAAGTTCACAATGGGACAACTGTTCTGTGTGTTTGAAAGATGTGCAGATAAAGAGAGAAACGTGGGTAGCCGCGAAAAGAGGAAAGAGGAAAAAGGGGGTTGTCTACGCAGATGGAAGAAAATTGTGCTGATCATCTGTGTAATCACAAACCCAAGTGATTGACGAAAAGTGCTTGTGAAATTTTGCATCCGACCGTACAAGCTGTTTGCTGTTTTGATTTCGTAGAATGTGAAGTTTGTCTCTCTTTGGGTGATTGAGATCAGCAGACGCCCATTCGTATCTTGTTTGATAGTTCACTTCATGATTTCATGTTCTCAGCCAGGGCCCTGCCCGGCTTGTGTGTGTTAAGTCAGCAAGGCTTGCTCAAGATGCTCTGAAGGTCGACATTCATAGTGTTGGAGGAAAGGGAGCTGGTTCAAATGAAGGGAGTCTCATGATTGACACATCACAAGTGAGACCAAAAACATGTGTATACGAGCAACCAACTTCACACAACGAGGTGCTGCCGCTAATGCATCGCGCGCGGTCTGAGGACGAACGGCTTGACCGGTGAGGTTTATGACAGCTGAACAAACCATCTAGTTCAACTTTTGAAAAATGATGGCAGGCGCCCGAATAGTTTAGGGGTAAAACGTAGGTCTCATACAAATAACCGTGTGATCCTCAGCCGCGAGTTCGATTCTCGCTTCAGGCACTAGTTTTTGGCCTTTTTGGGAGTCTTGGAATGAAAGACGTAGATCATACGAGTTGCCGTGTGATCCTCAGCCGCAAGTTCGAGTCTTCCTTCGAGCAGTACCTTTTTCCAACACGATAATTAAAAAGCCCCAAAAACCGAAATCAGGCGCCCGAATAGTTTAGGGGTAAAACGTAGGTCTCATACGAATAACCGTGTGATCCTCAGCCGCGAGTTCGATTCTCGCTTCAGGCACTACTTTTTGGCTCTTTTTGGATGTTCTGAAATGCGAAGAGAGAAGCCAAGGCGCAAGCGGGCTGCGTTTGACACTGCACGGGGGTGTAGTTTGTTATAATGATGCAATGCTCAGTTAGTCCGTGTTCAGACTGCTCGCATATCCCGCACTTACGCCCGCTACCAATTATATTTAGCCTCAACCTCCGTGCGGGCCTAGACTGTTTTCTTCGCCTCCAGCACTGACCGCAACCTCGTTCCCCCTGATCCCGAGTGGACAGGCGTCTTCCTCATCGGTCACAGCTTACATGGCCAGCTCACGTATCCCATCGGCAATTAGCAGTCCTCAAGCTCTGCCCCGAGGGAAGCGGTTGCGTCCCAGCGGCAACACGACCACCGGCTTCAGCGTCGGCTCGGACCCTTGCCCTCAGCCACGGCGAGCCTTGACTCTGAGGTGAGCTCGAGTCCCGCACTGCGCTGTCCAGCCCTATACACCGTCACATCAATGACCGCCCTGTCCTCCCTCAGGTCCGGGGGGACATCGGCCCCTGTTTTCGTTGACACTGGCTGTGACACGCCCGCCATGCACGCTCCTGTCGACCCGACCACCTCAATTTTTAGGTCTCCAGGTTCCCAAAGTTCCCGAGACCGTTTTGCGCATCAATATGCTTATGGCCGACTCGATGTGAAACCTGGACGCGACGTCGAAGGACCCCTGGAGCATCACGTGATCGTTCCAGCTGTCGTGTGGGTCTTGCACACCAGGGCACCGTCGGAGCCAGACGACAGAATATCGTACGTCAAGGACGAGCAGCCCGTCAATGTCTCGAGCGCGCCGGACCCTCACTTTCGCTCACTCGCCAGCGCATATGTGCAGAACGATACGTTCGAAATCATTGCCGCTGCAGTCTTCTCTGCTCTGCCGCCGTCGACTCAAGTCGCACCCTGCGGCGCTCGTTGTGCCGGCGCAAGCATCAAGCTTCATGAGAACGTCGACCTCGACTATGATTACGTCCCTGGCGAACACGAGGGGATCAGCGTTGTCAATCCACTAGCCGACATAAGTACTCCGCATATCGGCATTTCGCTGCTCAGGCTCGCGCCCCGACTCGTCGGACTCGTGCACATCCTGCTCCTCTCTTTACCATCAGCCGGCCCTCCAGCGCCTCGCTCGTTCGTATCGCGATGGGACGAGGCGCAAGGTGCTGCGCATGCTCGACGAGCAACACGCAAATTTACACAGGGAGACGGCGTGGACGCCATGGCGACGGGTTGTGGGTACAGCAGATGGTCGAGAACTATGGAGGCTTCGTGCGTCAGGTCACCAACTCGACCGTGCTTTTCTTCTGCGCTCTCGTCTGTAAATCGGACTGCCGGCCTGTCGGTCGGGCTGTCCTCTGCCAACTAGGGCGCGCATTGCCCGGAGGAATATTTGCCGGGGAAATTCACTCGGCGACCTTGACGTACCTTGTGTTCGGCGCCATGGCCTTGAAGCACATGCAGGAGCGTGCAGCTCCCAGTATTTGGTTCGTCACCTTATGTCTTCGTTCCTTCGACCTGCTTCCATCCCTGTGCTCGCTGACAATGAAGAAGATGGCGCAAAACTTTGCGCAACATGAGCGTGCTCTCATCCGCTCGCGTCCAATCGGCTGGTCGGTCGTCGTGGACGAGCTCGCCCTGGATGAAGGGCTGCGGATATGGTCAGGACCGGGAAGGTGACGAAGCACCTTCCCGCTGGCTTCGGCCGCTCGCTTCTGGACCGAGGCCCACTTCGACGCGGTCAACACGCACATCGGCATGTGCTGCCACTTCGACAGACTTTCAACGCGCTTGCCGCCAGCGGCTACAGCGTACACCGCATGCTCGCGGACACGTCAAGGTTGCCGAAGAGTCTCTCCCGGTAGACGGGTCGGCAGTCTGGTCGGTCACGTCGGACAAGGACCGCAAGGCCTTCCAGCGGTTGATCACCGTCCACCAAATTTTCAACGACCATCGCCTCGTACCTCTCCTCGTCTATCTTCCAGGTCTGAACCATCTCGAGGGCGGCAACGCGGTGACGATGGACTCCGCCTCACTTTTCACTGAACTTCCTCTCTGACTTCCTTCCTTCCGAGCTGCGAATCGTCACATCATCAAACCATTGGTTACATGGGGTCGGCGCAATCTTGGGATAACGATCTTTGACACGCTCGTCACCTGACACGCTCGCCCGTTCTCACTCGTGCGTTGAAGTCGGCTAGCTGATTGCTCACCGCGCATGTATGACTCGCACTTTGACAAGGCTGTCAAGGTGGCCAACCCCGAGCTTTCGCCTGCACAAATTCAAGCGCTGGTATCGCTCGACGAAAAGAAAAACGTTGGCAAGGTCGTCGTCGTCCTCCCGACCGTGTTTCACGTCTGAAAATGGGCATCGACAACCGCTGCGCAGCATGGTAGCATGGAAGCGCTGGAGGCCATCATCGTTCTCGCCTACCTGCTTCATCACATCCTGAAAGTCGTAGATGACCCTGCGGTGGACCTCCCGTCTAGTTCTTCCACTTCGTATGCCCTTGTTTCCTGCTCTTCGTTCTTCGCTACTCGGGAGGGGAAGCTTCGGTCGTAAGAAAGGTCCTCCAAGACTGGCCGTCTTTCGGCAAGCCGGCCGTGATCTCGATAGCCAAGATAAAGCCCATTGACCCCAACCATAAGCTTCCTTTTGGTGTAGATTTTGGGCTGACGAGACCCTTCAGCTTCTTTATCGTCGCCCTCGCATCGCACGAGTTAGGAAAGCTGTTCGGCGCGATTCGCTCGATGCGCAAAGACTTGACCTTCACCGCCATGACTCTGCCACATCGAACTGCTAAAGCATTCAAAGCCGCCGCGCTATACCGCCCAACGGATGGACGCAGCACGACCGTCGCCCGACAAGTGGCACGATGGACGAGAGCGGTCCCCATTCGTGGACTGGCCACGTCGACATCGCCTCGTCTGACCTCAAATCTGTATTCGCACGCGCCCTCGAGGGATTGAAATGCCTGTCCCCTCACAATCAAACGTTTTATCAACCTCTGCCTCCTTTCATTTTTTTCGCCAAGGCTACGACGGGAACTCATCGCCTGACGCTGGCCCCATCAACATCGTCGTAGATTCCAACGAGAAGAAGATCAGCGTACGGCGCAGTCTCCCGCCCAGCCCACTGGCGCCTTCGCCTCATTGCACGAGAAGGACAACGAGCAGGGTTTTCCAAGTGCATAATCCGACGCAGCCTGGTCTTCGATCGCCCGGCAGCTGCGGCAAATGCAGGTACGTCCATAGTCCCAGCGGTTAGGCTGACCAGGACGCGCATTCGATTTGCACTATGCAGCACCAGCGCCAACTCTTGTATTTAGCCATTACCTCGGGCGCAATCGTCGGCCATGCCGTCGAAGATCAGCCCTTTTCTGTCGCCTTCCTCCAGGCCGCCTCATCAGCTAGAGTCAACTGTAAGCGACTTGCCTCATCTAGGGCCAAATAGTGGATAAGAGCAAGAACCTCGGGCACATGCACTATTTGGCAGCCCATCACCTGGCCGCGCACGAAGAGGTAGTTGCTGAGCGATTAGGCATGGGCAAGCCGATGCGTCTGAATCACGCGCTTCACTCCCTAAACAAGCGCTGACTCTCACCTGCCGATTGTAGCCTCCGAACCGCTGGTGCAGCTTTTGTGGCAGGCACCATTACTCAATCGCGCTCAAACGCTTCGCCGGTGTCGAAAGGGTGCTCATGAACTCCGACTGGCCCTTCCAGCCCGAACGCCTCGCCTGCGCTGACGCGCAAAAGTCGTCTGCACAGCGAGCCGCTTCCAACGCCATCGTCGAGAGCCCGCGATGCCGATCAGCCTCCGCTTCCCGCTTCCATTAATCCTACGAACTACGCCTCCTAACACCCTGTCGATGAGATCTACATGGACGAGAAGACAATCCGCTTTCGGACTGAGCGACACGGTCGCCGTGATCGTTTCACTCAAGCTCAGGTGCAGGCGCCCGGCTCAGGGTTTCTTCTCCGGTCGCCACTCCCTTGGACTCTTGTTTTTTTTTTTTGTCCTCACGACCTTGATGCCCCTTCACTCTGTTGAACTTTGTACCTTCGCACTCGCAACTTCAAATTACTCCTCTCTGAAGATTCCGTCACGCGCGCGTGCATATCGTTACTTAGGAGTTTCACAAAAACAAATGGGGGGGCGGGGGGGCGGGGTGACGCGGAGGGGAGGGGAGTTTTGATCGTGTGCCGCAGTCGGCAGCCAGATTTCCCACCGCCCCTTTTTGAGGCCGACTCGAGCAAACGCATGTTGCCATTATGGACAGGAAGGACGACTGAGCACGATCGACGCTGTCCGGGCAGACTCAACCGTGTGACCTGCTGAAGGCTGGCTGAACAGAGGTATAGTGATTGGCGGAAGATGAAAGACAAGGGAGAGTCCAGCCGGCGGAAAGCAAGGCATCGAGCTGCTGACGCTCTTGTTGGCACTAATTCCGGAGCTGCTCCTGCTGTTGGTACAGGACAGCTGCTCGTGTCATGATAAACTCAGGCCCTAGCCGCTCGCATGACGGCCCAGCGAGGGGGGCGAGGTCAGCGGCGCAAGAGCCGGCAGCGGGCGATGCTTCAACTGCATGCATTTCGGGCACTTCCAGGTCGGGTGCCAGAACACAGCTTCACTACCATCCTGCCCAGCCCTGATACCAGAGACGCTTACCGGGCAGGAGGCTCGAGAGAAGGAAAGAGCGAAGGTGATGATTGTTGCGGGTGACGTTGAATCGTCTAACTTGAAGTACCGCGTCGTTAGTGCGAGTGCGCAAGGGGGGGATAAGACAGACTCTAGCTGCAGGCGTAACCTGTGTGGGCCTGTGACGCGTGCGTCAAAGAAAAGATTAGGCGGAGCACGTCCAAGACGACCGGCGCCTCTCGCTCAAGTACTCCGGGCGACGTCGTCTCATCAGCCCTTTTCGGTCAGCTGCCAGAGGATGGCAAGCGGCCATAGGTACGGTCTGGTCATCATTGATGACGCCTCTAGTCTTATGAAGCTGTACTTGAAGACAAAGGACGAGTCTCCGGGCTGCTTCGAGAGGTTCTTGGAATTGTCGCGGGTCCGAGGGCACACCGTGCACGTGTGGCGCTCTGACAAGGGAGGCGAGCTCGTCAGCAAGGCGTTCGACAAGTACCTCGACAGCAAAGGATTTCATGGCGCAATAGCCTTGCCACACACGCCCAAGCAGAACAGGCGGTTCGCACAGTCAAGGAGGGCATAAGAAAGGCATTGTATCAGGCCGGGCTCGGTCGTTTGTCTTGGGGTCGTGCCGCTGAGTTGCACGTTAGCGCGCGGAACCGCTCAGTCATGCGTGCGATCGGGCTATTGGAGGTGTGGACGGATGCAGAAAGGAGCGTCAGCAACCTTCGCGTCCGGGGTTGCTCCTGCTGAGTCCACGTACCAGCTGCCAATCGTGCGTACGTCTTTGCTGACACGCGGTGCGCAGAATCCTCGTCGGCGACGGCGGTAACGGGGCCGGCGCGACGTCAATTTGCTTCTGGCCGTCCAAGAACAAGCAGGGTCGCAAAGACCTGCAGTGAGACAAGCTCGATGTCAACGGGTCGGTGGCCGGTGTGGCAGGATGGAACGACGCACCCCGGCAGCTCGACATTCGGCGGGCAGGCGACGACAGCGACAGGGACGACTATGACAGTCGTGAGGACGATCATGGCCGAGCTGCAACGGGCAGGGAGGTCAGGGTATCCGTGCCATCGGTCGAGGGAGATGCGGTGGAGGACGCACACGCGGAGATCGACGCAGCGAGCTCCTCTTCCCCCCTGTCCTCCTACGATCACGGTCCCGACCTCCGCTCCCCGCGAAGTGTTCCGAAGTCACCGGGTGCGGAGGCGGCGAGATGGAAGATTGTAACATCCTGGGGGTCAATTCCCCCCCCCCCCCCCCCTACCCTTAGAACGGTCAAGTTGAGGCCCCAGAGCTCGTCGGCGAGATCCTCTCCGAAGACGAGGCTTTCGCCTCCGGGAGACGTCGGGTCGCGTGAGTCGACTTGAGCGACAAGGTGGACGCGGCGCAGCAGGAGGGGTTGACCAGGACGGCGGGCGGCAAAATGCCTGGTCGGATGAGGAGGGAGACAGGCGTTGGCAAGGACGCGACGAACAAGGTCGCGCAGCCTTCCTCGCCGCCAGTGGTGAGTAGCAGCGACACGGGGCTAGGGGCGGATGACGTACCTGTGGCCTTGCCCAATGATCCGCCGGGACACTCGAGTCCTGATGCGCTCCCGAGCCAGGGCACAAGAGCGGGTGCGACGTGAGCCCAGGTCGACGGACGGCGCAATCCAGCGCGGGCGAGAGAGACGGATGCTGGCGCGCTACCGTACTCACGAGGCAGGGTCGATTGCGTCCGTAAAGGAGGAGACAGTGGAGTATATGTCGGGGAGGAGGAAGGAATGGTGGTCACGCCGACCGTCGCTACCGTAGGACAACCGTAGGTGGTAAGAATATTCGCAGAGCAACCCCCCAAATGGACTTTCCTCCTGGCCTGGTCAGCTCAAGCTCCTTAACCCATGCTCATGCACAACACCCAAGGACGAACAGACTGCGCACTCTTTCGAAACGTGGTCTCAACGGGGGGACCATGCGACGTCGTCCTATTTGCGCTGTGGAAGGGACTTGAGCAGGCCCAGCAGGTCAGCTTCAATGACGATATCTTCCTTTGCTTCGCTGTGACATTCGGCTTTGCAGCCGCGCACCAGATGGAAATACCAGAACGCCTCAACCAAGCCATGCGCGGGCCCCATGCGGCTGAGTAGTGGGAAGGGGTGGAGAGGGAGATGTCTTCCCTCAGCAAACACGAATGTTGGTCCCCTGTCCCCCGAACGCCAACATCGTCGGCTTCAAAGAGGTGCTTGCGGAGAAGAACGACGTACTGTACGCACACGAAGTTATGCAACACCCTCCGACTGCGCGGCCGTCAGCCTGATCCCCAAAAGGGGTTGATTTATGAAACACTTGACTCATTTGGCGTTACCCATGCAACACTCCTCATTGTAGAGTGACCTAGTGGTTGCAACACTCTCCCGTTTTGCCCCAGAATCATGCAACACTACTTCTCTAAAGCGTTACTGATGCAACACCTCCGTCTGTAAAGTGTACGCCCCCTCAATTGAGGGGTCCTCGCCCGTAATCCTACTCGCCCGTAATCCTGACAATTTCGCCCGTAATCCAAAAAAGGCAGAGTCCCTCAATTAACTGGGAGGTGCGGCTCCATTACCTGCAGGACTGTACACTATTGACTTCTTCGGTCTGGATCATTATTCTGCCTATTGTTCATCATGTTTCACGCAATCGCTCATTCAATAACCCTAAATTAAGCAGCCCCCGCCCGTAATCCCCAACGTCGCCCGTAATTCCCAACATCACCCAGAATTGCCCCCCATTACGCGAGTCCCACACGAAACAAACACAAAACACAAGTTCAGAGCGGTCAGCACTCTGTACGCGACAAACAAGGGATAAAAGACGTACCGGGTTGGTCAGAGCCAAGCGGTCGGGGGTCGATGCAAAGGGTGTGGGCAGGCCGATGTGAAGTAGGAGGAGGGGACGCAGTTAGGGGTCAAACGGCAGATAGACCCGTAGCAGAGCCTAAATAGCAAGAGGGCGCTGTGTGGCGGTGCTATGGCGTCCAGGTCACGTGTGCTTACGTAATTGAGCTGGGGTTTCAACTAATTGTCCTGACCTTGATTCGAGTGCAATGAAGCAACTGATGACCCCAGCATGAGGAATATCAGACGACGAAACTTTCATACTAAGGAACTTTCTAATAAAAATGTCATTTGGCTGGTGAAAATTTGATTTTCGTGCGCTGAGCGCCAGGATCACTTGCGTTTGAATTGAAATTTTGTCGGGTTGTCGGCGTGGCCCATGTTTTCAAGTAGGAAAAAATTCGTTCTTCCTTCCTATATTGTTGAAGGCGAAATGATGGGTTGAGTTTGTCCCCACTCAATCACTTGAGGTTCCCCCTTAATCGGCGGAGAACGCGCGTTATCCGCAAAAAAAGACCCTCAATTGATCACTAATTGTCCCAGAATGAAGACTCACTGTCTGCTAATTGACCCCTTTTGCAAAGTGATTAAGGGGTAGCCATCCAATTTAAAGTGGCCTACTTCAGCACCTCAGCCTAACCCCTAATCAAGGGCGTATTGAGGTCATGACTAGACCGGCACCCTCAATCTTGACGTGAGCCCGTGAATTGAGCAGCTCGATTACGGGCGAGATCAGGAAACCCTCAATTCATGGCTGTCCCCCCTCAATTGAGGGACCGGATCTTTTGCATACGTCCTGCGCGTTACCGTTACGTAGTGTTGCTTAGGATCGTGTGCGTACAGTACAAGGCGTGACTGTGCGCTACAAGGTGCGGTACGTCGCCCAAGGCTTTAGACAGGTAGAAGGCAAGGACTACTGCCCTCCCCTGCGTTAATCCGCGATCTTCGCCCAACTTTCGTTCTTTGCCCTGCAGAATCCCTCCAATGCATGCTCTTGCTCCCGCTGAACGCTCACAAGGTCGAAAACAATCAGGCCTTTGTTACGCTGCAAGCTCAAACTGCTACAAGGGAAATTGAGTTTGGAAAAAGGGAGAAAGTGAATCGTCCACCGCGAGTCGAAACTTTCTCGCGCGTCGCGCGTCGCCCGGCGTGAATCCCCTTCACCTTCAACAATTGATTGTCCAACTCACAGAACACTGATCGCGATAGAATAGAGCTGGAATCGAAGGGTTTCTGAGATAGGACTCTGAGTCCTGCCGGGCGTTGGTGAAGTTGACATTCTCGGGTCAAGTCGCGTTCTGAGGGCTCGATTTCTGCGACGCGCGCGCGCGCAAAACGACCTCTTCGCTTGGACTAGGCACACCACCTCTCCTTCGCAATTGAGAGACTTGCGGAGCAGTCAGAGATGAGCTTGAAGGTAATTGTTATCTACATAGGGCGAAGGTGACGGTCTGGGGCGAAAGCAGGCAAGGTGTCAGCGAGTGAGGTGGAGCGACCGCGCGCGGCGAAGACGAGCAGACGCACCTAGAGCGGGGGGCAAGAATGGACTTCCACGGCCAAACGTCAACCCCTCTGCTTAGCCAGGCCTGGAGAGGTCGAACATCGCCCGGCTGAACGCTGTAGAGGGGGTAGAGTTGTCGTATAGCGAGAAGACCGGGTGAGACGGCGGGGGAGGAGGAGGCAGGGCAAAGCCCGCGGGGGATCGGCGCAGAACGAAATTGGCTCCGCCGGTTGGCGCAGACCCGCCCGGCGCCAATAGCGCTGGGTCGAGCAGCCGAGGGTCGAGGGCTGGGGGAAGGATAGGCGCAAAGGAGGTCGCCTGAGGGAGTGCTGGACCGTGCGTGGCGATGAAGGGGTCGTCCACGGCTGCTTGAAGTGAAGGCGAAGCAAAGCAGGCGAAGGAGACAGGAGTAAGCGGACGACGGTTAAAGGAAGAAGCAAAGACGAACCAACAGAAGGCCCCACCCCCGCGCCTGCCGTGTCGGGCCCGGGGAGCCCGGGCGGTTTGGCACCTGCTCGTCCGCCTTCAGCGCGTTTTGCCTCCCTCACAGCCTTCCGAGCCGCTTGCTCTGCTAGCTTTACTCTTCGCTCCTGAGCCTTTGCGGCTTTCTCGATGGCCTTCTGCTGCCGCTGGTGCGCCTAGGAGAGATTCGACCGTAGGCGGACACCGCGGCTGAGCATTAGCGCGCAAACCCGGCGAGACAAGACAAATGAACGCACCTCCTCCTGCTCCGCCTTCTGGCGCTCCGCAAGGATGGCCTGGTGCTCATCGCTTGTGAGGAGACGACCCGCGGTGTTTGACACCTGCTTGTTCCCCGATACCCCCCGCGCGCTCCTACGGAACGCAGCCTTTGCGAGCTCGTCGCGCTCCTTGCGCACCAGTCGAAGCTCGACCTGCGCCACCTCTAGTGCCTCCTGAAGCAGGCGTGCATTGGTGAGCGCTTGGCTGTAAGCGATAGCCTGCTGCTCGGGCGTGGACAGAGCAAAAGCATCCGCAGTCGTCCATGGATGGGGCAGTGATGTGGGTCGGTGGGGGCTTGGAACGAAGCGCAAGGTGGCTCTTGAAGGCAGCGGAGCGGGGGTGGAGATGGGGGTGACAGCTGTGGGCGTTGGTGCGGCGATTTCAGCAGCGAACCCCCGGCGCGTGTGCAACGAAGGCCAGACGGGGCTACACGAACACAATTATGGGGACGCACTCGAATTCAGGGCCGGTCCAACAAGTTCCCCCGGCGAGGCCACAGGCACGGCGCCAAACTCAAGCTGCAGGAGGGGCAGCGAGACGTCGCGGGAGGCCGTCGTGCTGAAAGAGGCGGAGAGCGACGTGAGGTCGTTGCTGATTGCCGAAGGATCGCAGGGCCAGACGCCTGTCAGACGAAAGGCGTCGACCGCGAGCGTTGGACAGGAGATGACCTTTGTGCGAGCTGCGGCGTAGTGCTTCAAGAACGTGTCCTTGTGCGCCTTAAGGCAAGAAGAGGGGAAAGAAGCACGTCCGCGATGTCAGCGTCGGTCTAGCGGAGTAGTGCATTGAGCAGATGATGCACCTTATCTTGCGACTCGTGCAACGCCGTCAGGACGTTGTTCCACTTGCGTTTGAGCTCGGAGAAGACACGGACGTCGAGAGGCTGAAGGGCATGGGTGGTATGGGGAGGGAGGCATGCAATTTCGACCCCACTCTTGCGCGCCAGCTCGAGCAGCGGCGGCTGCAAGTGCACATGCATGTCAACAAAGACCGCTGGCGTTGGAC
>MVAM01000303.1:0-14141 GCA_014825675.1 Cystofilobasidium ferigula
GAGACGGAGCCAAAGCTCGAGTTGTACTTCTTAGCTAACTGTCGTGCATGAATGAACAGTTTTATGCAGCAGAAGCGACTCTTGCGAGAGGATCAGCAGGCAAGACGCTCAGCGCGGCTGCGGAACTTCTCCGGTCAAGGTTTCCGCCTGCGCCGACCCTTTGGAACTTCAAGCCACCGCAGCCAGCGGCAGCCGCCAGCCGCAGCGCAGAGGTCTTCGTGCAATGCATGCAGGGTGGACCTTGGAAACGTTGTACAACAGGTCTTCATGCGATGTTGAGAGGTGGGTGCAGCGTGAGAGAGAAGCGCGGGGCATCGCCGCGGGGGACGAAGGACGGCACGAGTGTGTCGACCAAACGGCGAATAGACAACGTAGAGACACGCTGTACTCCACAGTGGTCGAAGCGAGGGCCGGGATGCAAACATATGTCGGCAAGGGGCGGCCTAGCTGCTTGCGACGTCTGGCGCAGCGCCGTCGAGGTAGCGCAGGTACGCCGCAACTTTCGCGTCCCGGACGAGATTCTTCTCCCGTGCATCGTCCCGGTGTGCCTTTGCGCGGTCCATGCGCTGCGAATCGCATGGTGAGAGAGGAAGTCAGTCCGCGCAGGGGACGGCGGCAAGACGGGAGGACGGCAGAAGAAAGGGCGCGCACCTCTTGGTGCAGGCACGCATTGACGTCGACCTTGGCCATGTTGCACCCGCCGAACCACTTTGTCCACTGCGCTTGGCACTGCTCGAGTGCGGCGATGACCTCGCCGCAGGCTGCGTGCGGTGCGATCAAGAGGCGGGAGGGTCAGGACGGCTGCAGGCAGGACAGGAGGAGGGGAGGGCCGCGGGCGCGCGCAAGGACCTCTGCCGCCGAGGGAGGGAACCCTCTCAGGCCAGACGAAAGGCAACGGACCTGCTTCGGTCGAGGGCTTGTGGAGAGGCGGGTGCATCGTGAAGGAGAGCAGGAAACGGTCGAAGGCAGGTACTTGGGAGTGAGCGTTCTCGGCGGTTCGCGCCCGCCCCTCCACCTGCTTGAGCCGGCGCACAGGACCCGAAGCCGTAGGAGGATCACGCCGACGACATCCTCCTCCGCTCATCCTTTGCTTGTCGACGACCCCCTCGTCAGCTCTTGTCGTCGTCGCTTTTCGCCGCTGCCCTTTTTACTGCCCTCCCCCCCTCCCCGCGGATGCCTGCCCGTGCGCCCTCGGCCCGCCGCTCGCCCGTCGTCACGGCGCAGCCCGTCGTGGCGGCCGATGCAGGCAGCAGCACCTCCTTCCCACCGCCCTTCCTCGCCCACCCGCAGTCGCATGACGACGGCGCCTCCGTCGGCAGCCGCTTTGAGGCCCTCATCCAGCATCTTCAAGCAGGGTCCTTCGTCCAGGCGGATGCGGACAGTCTAGGAATATCGTCGATGCAGACCCACAAGCTCGCTGCGTCACGCCTGCAGCCGCAGCTCGACACCCCTCCTGTCGCCAACCCGGCTGTACCAACCTCGCCTCCAGGCAGAGGAGGCGGCGGCAACGTCCTCATCATTATCCTGCCGCTGCTTATTGTCCTCTCGACGCTACTGTTCCTCATCCTCGTCTTCCTCGTCTTCGTGCTCATCCTCAAGCGGAAGTCTCGCATCAGGTCCGTCCTTCACACTGCGTTTCACCCCCCTGCGCCGCCTTTCCTTTCTTTGCATTGACGTCCACTACCTCCACGGCGGATTTGAAGGCTCGGCGACGATGGCGGACCGGTTGACCTGAGCGTGGGCGATGGCGTCTGGGGCGAGGGTGGCGTCGACGGCGTCGAGGCGCGATGGCTCGAGCAGCAGGACGACGACGTCCGCCGCGGTTATCAGCGCGCAAAGGGTCAGCGTACACCTTGAGTTGAGGGCTCCTCTTCAAAGACTGACGGCGAAAATCGTTCTTCTTACAGACTGGCAGCTGCACCATCCGCCGTCGTCGGTGCCGACCGACATCACGCTCTCGCAGTTCCTGACAATCCAAGAGAAGGGCGTCTCGGCCTGGTCATTCGAACCTGACTACGAGTCCAACGTGGCCGTCTACGTCCAGGGTCGGACCGAGATTTCGTTCCTCGACGGGCCTGGCATGCCCCAGGTCGAGGGCGGCGGGAACTCGGTCATGGCCAACCTGCCGCTGCCCAAGCTCAATGAGGTGTACTATTTCGAGTGCAAGATGTACGAGAAGCCCGAGTCGAGTGACATCGCCATCGGCCTCGCGACGAAGCCGTACCCGAGCTTCCGTCTGCCCGGTGTGTTCCCTCGGATTCTGATCCAGAGTGAGTTGTCGCTGACCTCTCTCCGCCTGCTGCTGCGCGCCCACTTCCGCCTATACCAGGCCTGAACAAGTATTCGGTCGCGTACGGCTCCGACGGCTTCCGGACACACAACTACCCGTTCACGACGCACTCATACGGACCGCCTTTGAAGGAGGGCGACGTCCTCGGCGTCGGCTACCGCCCACGGTCGGGCACCGTCTTCTTCACGCGCAACGGGCGCAAGCACGAGGACTGTTTCGTCGGCTTGCAGCGGTTCAACCTCTTTCCCTGCGTTGGCGCTACGGGTCCCGCGACCGTGCACGTCAACCTCGGCCAGGCCGGGTTCGTGTTCATCGAGGCGAACGTGAAGAAGTGGGGGCTTGCGCCAAGCATCGGCACGCTCGCCCCGCCGCCCGCGTACGGGAGCGAGAGGGGGAGTATCTTGCTCGAGAGCGGGTTCGGCGGCGGCGGGTGGCGAGGGCAGGGCGAGGATGCGGGTGACGGGCCAGGGTCGGCAGGTGCAGGAAGGAGCTGGATGAGCGCGGGCTCGCTCGCGAGCGGCAGCAGCAGCGCCCAGCGGCCCGCGACGCCCGACCAGCGGCGGACGAGCCACCGCGCGCGCAGGCCGAAGCCGCCGTCTGCGTCGACGACGCCGGTCCACCCTTCGCCTCTGCGCCAGCTTGCCCCGCCCGCTGCTGGCTCCTCGTCAACGTCGTCTGCGACAACGCCGCAGTCCGAGAGCTCCGTTGCTGGGCCCGGCCCGTCGTCCGTCCAACGCGTGACGGCGTCCACTGCGGCGCGGGACGATGGCAGCACCGGCGTGACGCCGTACGTATCGCCCGTCGACCGGGAGATGAGCGCCTTCCACCCTCCCTCCGCGCTGGACGTCTTGGAGGACGAAGGCGAGGACGGAGAGCTCGGCGGTGCGGTCGACACCTCGTCCGGCCAGGACGAGCCGAGCGACGGCGAGAGCGACGACTTCCACAACCACCACGCCGCGCACGACGCCGACGCGCTGGCACACAATCCGCCGACGCCTAATCTGCTCGACATCTCGCTACATACGCTCGGCGCCGGCGGGGACGGGTCGTTCTTTGGCGGTAGGGCGCAGTGGGCTGGCTCGCCGACCCTCGAGCAGCAGCAGCAGCAGGGGGGGCTGACGCCATACTCAGCGGTTGTCGATCACCGCAGCAGCGCGCAGTCGTCCCGTACCTCTTCTTCGGACGACTCATCCTCGACCGCACGCCCGCTTAACCCCGCGCAGGCCTCACCCTCGCCGCCGACCTACTCGCCGCTCGACCCCGTCCGGTACGCAGACGGCGTGCCGACCGACCTGCCCGCGAGCGTCATCAGCGCCGCGCTCGAGGCGGAAGACCGGGCGGAGGCTGCTGCCCGCGCGGCAAGGGCCGCACAGGGGACGGACGGGGAGGAGGACGCGGGCGAGGGCCTGCTCGGCGGTGTTTGGAGGTGGTGGAGGGGCGGGCGGGCGGGCGAGTCGTCTCCCGCCTGAGCCTGGCCTTTTACCCGTCGTCCTTCTTCCTTCGCCTGCGTCCGCTCGATCACTCTTGTTGTGTAACATCCCTGCTCCGCCCTCTCCCATCGCTCACTCTTCTCTACTCTGCTGCCTTTCCCCCTTCGACGGATCGCCAGCCGACCCCGTCTCTCCTTCGTTGTATGCCTTACCCCTTCATTCTGTTCTTTTCCCCACCCCGCGTACTGCGCTGTGTGTCCGCCCGTCCGATCCGATGATTGACTTTTTCGTTCGCTGGCTGAGGTAGGGGAGCGCAGTGCGCATTGTATTCGTCGAGAGCCACGGGGGGCGGGAGAGGTAGTCTACAGTATCTGGGTGCCAAGGCCGGGGGGTTTACAACTTTCGAGACGGTCGACGTGTACAGTGGAGAACAGCGCTAAGGGCTGATGGAGCGCGCCAGGATCAAGGGAAGAGAACGGACGGAAGGCTAGTGTAGAGAGGGGGGGAGGGGGGGGGGGTTCAGAAGCGCGGGGGTTCAGAACGCGCATAGCCGCCCCCTCACCCCGTCCCGCCGCCGCCGCTTCCGTTGCTGTGCGAGCCAAACGGGTTGGCGAAAGTCGGTAGGGCCGGGAGCGACAGACTCCAGTGCTTGCGCTTGCCCGGCGGCGCGGTGGGTGCTGTCCCTGAGGCTGGTGCGTCGGGGCCGGCGGCGGCTGTGGAGAGCGGGGGCCGTGGGGCGGCAGGCGCGGACGGAGCGGCGGGGCTCGCCGTTCGCGCGGACTGCGCTGCAGTGTGCAGCGAAGGCGGCGGCGTAGCAAGTTCGGTCGAGGAGCAGGAGCCAGTCGTCTCTGTCGGGCATGTCTCGTCCGTCGCGGGCGACTCTGCGACGGCTGATCCCGCACGAAGCCACGCTGCTGCAGGGCAGGGCTTTGTCGAGCCCGCTCCTCCAGGCTCGGCCACTGGCGGCCGAGCGTCGACCGCGTAACCGCCGCCGGCCTCGTCGTCGTCGTCGTCGTCGTCGTCCGCCGGGTCCGTCTCCGGCAGCCCCGTCTCCTGCCCCTCCTCCTTCTTCTGCACCTCGTCCACCCTCACCGGCAGCCTCCAGCGCGCCTTCATCTCCTCGTCCTTGGCCGCCTCCTGCAGGTCGAGCGCGTGCTTCCTGGCTGCGCCGGGCGAGAAGCGCTCGGGCACGGCGCCCTGGAGCGCGCTGTCGGTCAGCCGCTGGCAGCGCGCGCAGCACGCCCGGAGCGGGAGCAGGATCGCCTCGCACGGCAACCCGGGCGAGGGCGGGTGCGGGCGCTGTGAGGAGGACGCGGACGATCGCCGCCGGGTGCGCGGGACGTGCTGGCTGCCGGCGCTCGAGAGCGGGGAGGTGTACGCCGAAAGAGTGGGCAAGGAGGTTCCCGCGAGCGACGGCAGCGACAACCCTGCGAGCGACGGAAACGAGCAGCTGGTGCCTGCCGTCGAGTCGTGCGACCTCGTCCTGCCCACCTTCGGGCCTAGCACGTTCGCCGACGACGACGGGCCTCCGACGATGACAGAGTCGTGCGAGGTCGTCCGCGCGAGACAGCTCCGGAGGCCGTCCGCAGCAGGCGCCGTTGCAGCAGGGGGTGAGAGGGAGCGGATGAACGACGGCAGCCTGAGCGAAAGCCGGCGCGGTTGGTTTGGGGTGAAGGCGGCTGCGTCGCGCAAAGGGGAGAAAGGGGAGGTGCGTCAGACGGCCAAGCAAGGCGCGCAGTTCTCGGACCTTCGGGGAGAGACCGCGGCGGCGGCGGGAACAGGAGCCAAACCAAGAAGGGATGGGACGAACGGTCCTCCATGTCGACGTCTGACGGCTTCTTTGTGAAGCTGAGGGGCAGGCTCCTGTTGAAGAAAGACGTCAGCGTGTCACTGCCGGAGAAGGGCTGAGGGGAAGGGCGGGGGGAGAGGGCACGGACATCTTGCGCAGCTGGACCCTGGGCCTGCCGCGGACGGGGTCTGGGCTGGGGACGATGAGCTCGACGGTGTCGTCAAAGTCGACATGCTGGCCGGCGGGGGGGAGGTCGAGCGGGGTGTCCTCGGGCAGCGTCGGCAGGTCCATCGCGGCGTCTGGCGGGCTAAGGGGGAGAGAGAGAGAGAGAGAGACATGTGTGGAGCGGCCGTATTAATAACGGACTGATCGATTAGTTCTCTGGCTCCACCTGTTGTGGGCTGTCTTGTGACTTCGGAAAGGCGCGATCGATGAGTTGTTTTGCTCCACCTGTCTTCTGACCTCCGACCGCGACCATCGACTCCTCCATCAGCCAACTCTCTCTGCTATGGCCGACATCGCCCTCGCCACGCCCCAGGCGACCCTCACCGCCCTCGCCTTCGAGCCCCACGGCGACCGCGCCCTGATTGCCGCCTGGGACGGCGTCCGTCCTTCCTCTACCCTGACCGCGTGCGTCGGCGACCCCGGCTGACCATCCCCGCCTGATACCTGCCTGGTCTTGCTCCATCGCCGCTTGCCTCCGCCGCCCGCTGGATACCGTCCCCGCGCTCACGCTTCGGTCAGTCCCTCTCGGTGTACGACTGCTTCTCGTCCGCGGCCAACGCGTCGAGCTCGACTCCGCGCCGGCCGATAGCGTGCGTCTCTCTCCCTGTCTGCCCGGCCTCGCCAGCCGTCAGTCGGAGCCGTCAACTGACAGACTCCTGATCAGACGCTTCGAGCACCCCGGACCACTCCTCGCGGCCTGCTGGGGCCCGCAGGGGAGCGGCGTCGCATTCTGCGCCGGCGCTGACCGCAAGATCAGGTCGTGCGTCGCAGTCCTCCGTTCCTTTGTCGGCAGACCTCGGCGCTGATCAGTATCTTGGCTGGCAGGTGGAACGTCGCGAAGGCCGAGGGGCAAGTGCTGGGCGAGATGGACGGCCCGGTAAGCGCGCTCGAGTACTCTCCGCAGTCGGGTGCGCTCTGCGTCTTCCCAGCTTCTCCTCAGTCGACCGTTCTGCTGACTATTGATGCTGGCGTGTGTCTTCCCGCAGACCTCCTCATCGCCGCTTCGTGGAGCTCGCAGCTGCTCCTGATCCCCTCTCCCCTCTCCTTCCCCTCCTTATCCGCGCGCACCCTGTCGCTTCCTGCGAAGCCCCTTGCACTCGCCCTCACGCCCGACCGGCTCGTCGTCGCCATGGCCGAGCGTCTCGTGTACGTCTACACGCTTGCAAGGCTGCGGGGTGAAGGAGGGGAGGGGTGGGATGCGCCCGAGCAGCAGCGCGAGAGCGCGCTGAAAGGCGTCACGCGCGACGTCGAGGGCATGCCGGACGGCCTGGGTGCGTCGCTCCCCAACCTGTCCTCTCGGCTCAAGGAGACGAGAGCAGAGCTGACGGCTCGCGCGGCGGTGCGTTGCAGGGTGGACGGCCTGTTCCGTCGACGGTCGCATCGCCGTCGAGTACTTCGCCCCGGCAGACCAGTCGAAAAAGTACGCCTACAAGGCGCACCGCGTCCCGTCCAAGCCCGGCGCAGACGCAGGGGACGCCGTCTTCCCCGTCAACGCGCTCGCGTACCGGCCGGACGGGCAGGCGTTCGCGAGCGCGGGCAGCGACGGCGCGGTGAGTCTGTGGGACCCGGCGGCGCGCAAGCGCGCAAAGAGCTGGAAGTTCAGGGGGCCGGTCGGCGTGTGTGCGTGGGCTGGGGGAAGGGGCGAGTGGCTGGGTGTTGGGTGGGGTGCGCTCGAGCAGGAGGGACAGGGCGGCGGGGAGGTCGGGTGCGTGGTCAAGTGGATCGGCTAGCATGGGCGTTGTCTGTACTTTTACTCGCAAGAGAAGGACGGCCTGGTGATCAAGTCTCAGAAGCTCATAGGATTCCCTTGAGCTTCCCGACAGCAAGCTTCGACAAGCCGTGCCAGTCGTCCTCCCCCCAATCGCCCCTCCCGAACCGCTCGAGCAGGTCGCGCCGGGCCTCGCGGTCCGCCGCGTCGCCCGACTCGAGGTGGTAGAACCTCTGCAGGCCGAGCATGAGCAGCTGCGCGTCCGGCGCCGACAGCAGGAACCGCTCCTTCACCTCGCCCGGCGCGGCAGCGGTACCGGGAACGCCCTTCGGCGGCTTGGGCGGCGCTGTGCTCGTGATCTCCGCACGCATAAAGACTGCGCCCTGGAGCTCCTCGGCCTCTCCCGTCGGCGCGGCTAGGTCCGTCCAGTGCGTCACCGACAAAAACGGCCGTGCCCACTCGCCCTTGAGCTTGTACTCGCCCAGCGAGGTGAAAACGACCGTGCTCTGGTCGTGGTCGAAGAACTGCCACTGCAGGAAGAAGAACTCCTCGCCACCCTCGCGCGGCAGGGGCAGGATCATCTGCGGGCTCTGCCGCGCCGTCGCCAGCATCTTGCTGTAGATCGGCGCGGGAATCGTTGCGGAGAGGAAGCGCGACGGGTTCGAGATGGCGAGCGAGGCGTGCAGCGTCTCCCACACCTGCGAGAGGATGGCGAACGGGTGCGGGGCCGAGAGCAACGCCGGCAAGTTGAGCATCGAGCTGAGCGGCTATAAAGCGACACGGATAAAAGATGGTCAGCTCTCTTTTTTGAAGGTGCTGAAGCACAGGAGGGGACGAACAGCGATGGGCGAGGTCGACGTCTTCGGCACGGGCGGGACGTAGGTGCCCTTGAGCGCGTCCGCCGACACGCCCGCGGTCGACGCCGCCGTCGCGGCGGCACGGCGCTCGAGTTCCGCTGTCCGAGCGGCGGCCTCCTCTGCGAGTTTCTTCTCTTTGAGCTCCTCGAGTGACTTGAAGCCCTCGCTTATGGATGCAAAGCACAGGGTTCGGTCAGCGCAGCTCGGCGGGGAATCGTCATGAAGCGCGCAGACTCACGCCTCCATCTTGCGCTTCAGTGCGGCTGCATACTTGCCCTCAAGCAGCTTGGCCTTCTCTGCGATAATCTCGCGCGAGGTCGGGCCTGTGGAGGCGGCCGCTGTGCCGTCGTTGGCTGCTGCCGCTGCAGGAGCGGACGACGACGACGACGACGGCGAGGAGGACGAGTTGAACCGCGGGAGGGCGAGCGCAGGAGCTCGGGCGGCGACACGCCGCGGGAGGACCTGAAGGGACAGCCGGAGCATCGTGTCGAGCGGTGCTTTGGGACTGTGTAGGGCTGAAGGACGGCTGGAAGAGGGCAAGCTGCAAGGTGGACGTCGGAGGAGTAAGTATTACTCGTCTCCGAGCTTGGAACGGGCGAGATGGTCGCCTGTCGCCACCAACCCTCACCCTAATACACCCTTCCTCTCCCCATCACCGAGCATGGTCCACTTCCAGATGACCGCCCTGCTCGACAAGTCGCAGTCGGATGACCCGGATTTGCGGTGCGTACGACGTCGGTGCTGTTACGGACGAGGAAACGCCCGCTGACGGGCCTGACGTACACGCGCCGCTCCTCCCTTGCGCCCGTCAGGTTCATGGCTCTGACCGAGCTCAGCGCAGAGTGCACGGCCAACGCTGCATTCGTCGTCGACGAGTACACCGAGGTCAGGCTTGTCGAAATGGTGCTCCGCCTGATGGAGGACACAAACGGCGAGGTTAAGAACGCAGGCGTCAAGGCGTGCGTCCCTCCTCTCCCTGGCCTCCCTTACCTTCCACCGCCGGCTGTCGGGTCGCTAGGGTGCTCAAGCTGACTGTTGGACATTTTTATTAGATTGAGCGCACTCTGCCCAAAACTTCGACAGCCGCAACTCATCAAGGTCATCGATCAGCTCACCATCCTGTCGTCCGGCGCCTCGGGCAAGGACGAGGACTCGCGCGACGTCGCTTCGCTGGGTACGTTTGAGGTCCCTCGATACCTAGACAGACCGCTGAAGACCCGTTCACGTCAATAAATCTGCAGCGCTCAAGACCATGACGAGCCAGATCGTCGAAGACTCGGCTGTCGCGGGCGTGATCGTCGAGCGCTTGCCAGCGAAGCTGCTCGCGCAGCTCGAGGACGTCAGTCCACTTGCCTCATTTTGATTGATTCGCGCACCAATTGACCCCCTCCCCGATCTCGCCTACACAGGCCGCTCTTCCGCCCCAGCAGACGCTCGAAACGCTTGACATTCTTGCCGACCTCTTCACCCGATTCCGATCGCTCGTGCTTGCCCAGTCCCCCCTTCAGAAGGAGGCCCTGCGCGTCCTCATCGGCCTGGTCGACAACGGCCGCGTCGCTGTCAAGAAGAAGGCGCTCGTCACGCTCGGAGCGCTTGTCCCGTCTTCGTCGCCCAAGATCTTTGCCGCGCTGAGCACGACGCTTCTCCAGGCGCTCGGCGGCGGGAGCGCGACGTCCGACGTCGCAAGGTCGTACATCGCCCTCGTAGGGACGCTCGCAAAGTCGAGTCCAGCCAAGCTAGGCGCAATTCTGAAGGACGTTCTGCCGTCAGTGCTCGAGGTGTGCAAGGCGGACGAGGAGGAGGACGAGGATGCGAAGGAGGCGCGGGAGGTGGCACTGCAAGTGCGTCACTCTGCACTATCCGCCCAGTGTGTCAATCGCTGATGTCTGGACCATCCATAGACCTTGGAGACCCTCATCCTCCGTTGCCCGACCGAGATCACGCCGTTTCTCAACCAGATCATGCAGGTCTCCGCGACCCTCATCTCGTTCGACCCTGTGCGTTTTGTATTTCAGCGTGTCTTATCTGGTCTAAACTAACGCTGCCCTGTACAGAACTATGCGGCTGACGATGAAGACGAGGAGATGGATGACGAGGAGGAAAACGATGAGGAGGAGGAGGAGGATGACGACGATGAGGTGGATGAGGAGTGCGTCCAGCCATCCATCTTCCCAACGTTGTCCTGCTGATCTGACACTTGAGTCGCAGGTACGATGATGACGAGGACACAAGCTGGAAGACGCGCAGGAGTGCTGCGAAGGTCATCGGTGCGATTGTTTCGACGGTGCGCACTCCCACCTGCTCCCCGTCGCTCAAAACGACTACTCACTGTATCTTCTGCAGCGCTCCGAGCTGCTCGCCGTCTTCTACCGCACAATCTTCCCGACGCTCTCTTCCCGCCTCTCCGAGCGCGAAGAGTCCGTTCGGCTCGAGATTTTCTCGTCGCTGTCGACCCTCCTCCGCCAGACGGCAGTGATCGCCAAGGAGGTCCAGCGCGCAGAGGAGAAGTCGGCGGCCGAGGCGCAGCGCCGTGGCATGAGCCCGGGAACGCTCAAGCGCAAGCGCAAGGAGTCCAACGAGACTACGAAGGATGTCGAGATGGAGGAGCTGGAGACCGAGGTAGTCGATGAGTCGTAGGTTTCCTCTCGCTCCAATTCCCGTCGGTTTCGATCCTGATTTGCGCGGCAAACGTCACAGGCCGCTTACTCTGCTCAACTCGCAAGTTCCGTCGCTCGTCAAACGCGTACTCAAGCAGCTTGCGGCCAAGTCGCTCCCGACCAAGCAGGCTGCTTTCATCTTGCTTCGTGAGCTCGTCGCGGTTCTCAACGGTGGCCTCGAGCCATACGCGTCGACTTTGCTCTCCAAGGCTACCGACTCACTCATGCTGCATGGCTCGCCCTCGATGACGGCTGAGGCACTCTCGTTCCTCGGCAAGTTCTTCTCATCCCACCCTGTCGCCGTCTACCAGGCCGCCCTGCCGGCACTCGTCAAGCGTGTTGTCCAGCTCACACGCGACAAGGCGCAGAAGATCAGCGCGGAGGCGATCGCGGCTCTGTCAGAGCTCATGCGTGCCGTCCGACCGGACCCGGCCACCCCGCTGCCGGCGGAGCTGCAGCCTGCCGTCGAGCAGATCTTTGAGGCCACCAACTCGCTCTTCAAGGGCGGACTGGCTGACGCCGATGTCCGCATCAAGTCGGTCGAGACGCTCTCGGACATCGTCTTCTACGTCGGTGACGTGCTCGGCGCTCAGCTCCCGGTCGCGCTTGAGCTGCTCAACGCTGCGCTCAACAATGACTCGCTCAGGCTCACGGGCGTCCGCGGCGTCAAAAAGGTCGCTACAAGCGAGGTCGCTGCGGGTCCTGAGGTGGAGAGCTGGCTGCTGAACGTCGTCAAGGTTCTCCCTGGCACTCTGCGTAAGGGCAGCAGGACGTACAAGGCCGAGGGCTTCCGCACGCTCGAGGCCATCCTGCTGAGGTGCGACCCCGAGCTTCTCTCCTGGTCTAAGCCGCAGGTTCACTGATACTGTGCTTTGTATGTAGGCTCGACTCTTCGCTGCCCAGCGACGCCATACCGAGCTTGGTTCAGGACTTGCAGCCGTTCATCACGGAGCAGGACCTGTACAACCTCCCGCTCGCCCTCAACGTCATCACCATCCTCCTCTCGAGTCAACCGGACAGCAAGCCGTTCATTGAGGCTGAAATCCTCCCTCGTGTTTTCGCGCTCGTCCGCACGCCGCTCATCACCGGCCTCCCGCTCGATGCCGTCCTCGCATTCTTTGAGGCACTCATCACCCCCGACCAGGAGCTCGCCCTGAAGGTCATCCCGGAGCTGCTGAAGGTCGTCGGCAAGGAGAAGACGCTCAGCAATGTTGCGGGGGGCGATGGCCAGGCGTCGCGCACGACCGCAAAGTGCGTCGGTATCGTCGTCAAGGCTGCGCCGCGCGACCGGGCGGGCGTCATTGCCGAGTTCGCGAAGCAGATTGAGGTCCGTCATTTTCTGCTTGACACAATGCACGCCTTTTAACCTGATGGATCTTGTGTTGTGTAGAACCCCAAGGCGTCCGAGCCGGCCAAGTACCTCGCTTTGCTATCGCTTGGGGAGATCGGCCGTGCCGTGTGAGCCAAGTTCCTCTTCCTGCAAGGCGGGATGAGTAGCTGATCTCCGTGCTCTCGCAGGGACATGTCGGCCCACAACGACATTTTCGCCCGTATTGTCGGCTACTTCAACGACGTCAACAGCGTGCTGCGCGACGCTGCTGCTTTTGCCGCGGGCAACATGGCCGTTGGCTCGCCCAAATTCCTTCAGCCCATCGTCCAACGCGTCGAATCGACCAAGGACCAGGCTGAGCGTCTGCTGTCGCTCCATGCTCTCCGCGAGGTAAGTTAACCGGCATCGCTGACGGTGAAGATCTCGGCTGACCTCCCTTGTGCTTTGTCGCAGTCCATCTTCCACTGCTCGCGCATGCAGCTCGAGCAGATTGCCGACACGCTTTGGAAGCCGCTGTTCGACGACTCGGAGACGAGCGATGAGGCTACCAGGAACGTCATCGCCTCGTGCATCGGCAAGCTCACGACGTCAAACCCGGCCAAGTATCTTCCGCAGGTGGAGGTACGCTGCCGAGCATACCTGCAACGAGCTGATCCAGACTGATTCTCCTTTCCTCTCTTCCTGCAGAGCCGCCTTCAGTCGCCGTCCGCCGCGACAAGGACGACGGTTGCCTCAGCCATCCGCTACACTTTTACCGACACGGCTTCGTCGTACGACGACATCCTGGCGCCGTTCATCGTCGAGTTCCTGTCGCTCATGCACGACAAGGACCTCGGCGTGCGCAAGGTGTCGCTTGGCTCGCTCAACGCCGCCGCACAGCACAAGCCGCAGCTTATTCGCGAGCATCTCGACACGCTCCTGCCGCTGCTGTACGCCGAGACGGAGGTCAAGAAGGAGCTCATCCGCGTCGTGCAAATGGGTCCTTGGAAGCAGACGTTCGACGACGGCCTAGAGACCCGAAGTTCGTTCATCCGCTGCCTCTTCGCATCGTGCTCGATGACTGATGACTGACTCGTTCGCCATTGCAGAAACGGCGTTCGAGACGATGTACACTCTGCTCGACACCTGCCTGGCAAGGATCGATGTCCCGGTGTACCTACAGCGAGTCGTTGCTGGTCTCTCGGACGCAGACGAGATCAAGGGTGAGCATCGTCTGCTGGTCTGCACTATGGTTCAAAAGCTGACGTTCCGTCCCGGCGTGCGCAGTCATCTGCTTCCTGTCGCTGGCGCGCGTGTCGCAAGTCGCACCTGCTCCGGTCACTCAGATTCTCGACGACGTCGCCGATTCGTTCAAGGAGACAATGAAGCAGTTCGTCGGCACCAAGGACACGGTCAAGCAGGAGTTCGACCGCAAGGTGCGTCTCATTCTCTCTTTCTCTCTCAAGACTGTCGCTGAGAGGTTTTGCTTCATGCCGCAGGCCGAGATTCAGCGCTCGGCGCTCAGGACCATCTTCCAACTCTCCAAGCTCTCGACACCGGCCGGCTCGCCCAAGTTCGAGGAGCTCGTCGCCACCGTGCGCAGTGGAGAGTACAGGGTACGTCCGTTTATTATAGCCTTGCCAGAGCTTGGCTTACATTCGCTTGCATCACACAGACCGAGTGGGAGGACCTCAGTCGATGAATGGCCCTATGTGCCATCAGTGTGACCCGTTTGTTGCCTTTGGCTCTGTGTTTGCTTAACGATCTCGCACTTCCCTCGCCCTCTCGCGCTGCTCTGCGATTGTCATGACGTTCTCATCCTCGCTGACGGCGGCGCGTATCAAAACCTAGTGCATGCAATCCCTACAGCAGCAGA
>MVAM01000304.1:0-13985 GCA_014825675.1 Cystofilobasidium ferigula
GCCCATCAGGGTCACGGAAGCCCCAGACGTCTGACACTCATAGCAATGATCAGCAGCCGATCATCATTGCCCTCGGTCACTTTCTACGCACGCTTGCCTTCGCCCCATTCGATGAAGCACTCATTGAGGTGCAACTCGCCCTGATGATCCTTGAGCTTGCTTTTGGTGGAAAAGGAGACGGCAGGCTTGCATGCCATGCACACGTGCTTCTTTGGGGAGGTCATCACCTGGCTAGGTGAAGAAAGGGGAGAGATGTGGTTAGGTGGCAGGAGTCTACTCCATAAAGGCAATCATCCAGGAGGACTATATATATAAAATAAAAAAAGACGATCTGGCCCTGAACAACTACCATGATCCAAGTCGGGTTTTTCTGAGAGCCTGACATCGCTCCGGCGCTGGGCAGATTCGGTCTCCGACACCGCTGCTGTTTTCTGGCACGAGTTGCCAGAAAAACGCAGGGTCTCCGGCGCCCGGCATCGTCGGTCGGTTTTGGACGACCGAGAACCCCCCCCCCCCCCCCCCCCCTCATATTTCCACACAGAGCAAGTCCACGAAAATCATTTGAATGGCTACCGGTTCGAGAGCAATGAAACGATAGCTGTCCGGGCAAAGCGGTTGTTTAGGGCCGGTTCTGCAACTCGACGTCGAGTTGCGAGGGAATACTATTAGGCCTCTCACGCCTGCCTCTCTCGTCCTATCGGTGTCGGTCCTGCGCAGGACGGAAATACAGTCTGTCTCCCTGGCCAGCTTATCAAACCGTCCGTATGAAATAGTACAAAGGCTCAAGTATGCACAAGGGAAAGCAACGCCCCAGTACGCTTGATCGATACACCCTCCTGAGCAAAAGGCAAAATTATGCCCCCTTGTTGCTAATGCACGCACACGGCGGGCGAGTATGATGAGCACGCCCGGAATTTAATGTGCTCATAATCACTGGGCTAAAACACCACAATGTCAATTCTGGAAAGAATTGACTGTTCCGAACCTTTATACCTTTGGATTCGTAACTCATAAACTCGCTCAACCAGATCCGTGACAGCGAGAACGTCCCCAAAAGCGACTGCCGTGCCAAAAGAAAGACGCCCATGCGCGCGCTTGCGGCGCTGATGGTGCCTTCGCCGCTGCTCGTCGTCGCAACGGTACGTCTCTCTGTGCTACCTGGTGCTAACCAAAGACGTGAGCTGACACCCGGGGCTGCAGCTACAAACGCATGTTCGTCGGACTCCGCCACTTAACCCCGTCCGCTCGGTGCGCTTGCCGGCGTGAGCTTTGCAATACTATTAGGGCCGCGACGGCGTCGTTGGTGGATTGTCTTCTCTGCCTCAAAGGCTGTCGCCAGCCGGTAGGAATATCTTGTCCTTCACTCAGCCCTCTACTCTTACCGTGCAGTAACCGACCAGCCGCCATGCACCTGCAGCCCTCTTGCAGAAACAAGAGGAGTTGCCCCACTGACCTCCTCACAAAGGTCCTCAGGCCCCATACACACAATATTCGGATCAAGGCGTCCGGCTTTTCTCGAATGTGGAGGAGACACAGCTCATCATCGTTTGCGGTGTGATCACTCAATCTACAGAATGCGTGGCATCTTAATAGCACTGACCGTGGGCACGAACTGTCCGGCCCTCCTCAGCAACCCACACAGGCGAAGTCCCCGTGCTTCTCCCTTTGTTCATCAACCACAGCTTTGTAAATCATTTCGGAAAGCTTCAGGTAGAGAGTGGTCTTATGGGTCAGCAATTAACAAAAAAGAAGAAGAAATAAAATCCTGATCGTATCATGGCCGTTGAATTTTAGCCTGTGACCACTTTAACCAATCACTCAAAGTTCCAAGCTCGAGGACGGGCTTCGCGTGGAAAGGACCCAGATAAAGCGGTGCAGCGGCTGAAGAAGACAATAAGCAACAGTTTGGTGAGATCGCCGCAGCTTGGCGCCCACCCTGCACAAAAGCGCTTCCTAGTGTCCCGGACCGGCATTTTGACACCAACTCGACGACTGACGAATGTGAGTATACACTCGGCGCGTTTCTTCTCCGTCCGCTACGATAAGCACAGCATTTTCTAAAGCGGTCGCAAATCACGCCGGCTCGGACGTGACGAGTTCCACTTGCTGATGCATGGGCTAAGCATGCCAGCGTGGCTGTGCGCACCAGACCGGACGAAAATTGGCATCGTAGAAGGTCAGATCACGCTTTTGTACCTGCTGGCAGAAGATGGCAGGCTGCGAAGCGTGTTGCTCATGCATGAAGGGACCACTCGCAGTACTCATGCATCGTACAAGCATCGAGAAATTGGCGATGGGAGGAATGAGCCCGGCTACTCTTGGGCCGAAGTCGTACGTCGTTGATCTCGTGCGCGAAAGCTGTCTTCCAGTCCACCTCGTCGCGTCCATCGACGGCACCACCCGTCCTGTCACCCGGCTTTCAGATAACCAGCAGCAGTACCACAGTGGTCACAGGCCTCCACCGCCTAAGAAACTACGAAGTATTCCTACCCAGCGGCCTGTGCTGCTTTTGGTTCCCGTCATCAGCCTCCGCTCGGCCATGGGAGTTTGCTCGCGTCTGACTTTCAAAGTTAAACCTTGCGGAAGAAGCGCTCAAGGAAGAAAGGAAAGGCTGACGGACTTTTTTGGATACCCAGGCTACAGTGGCATCGGTAACGCCATCAACACCGGCTGCAAGGGACCCCAGCCGAATGGCCCACACGGTGGTATGGGGACCGTTCGCTTTGCTGTCGAGCGGGCTTTCTCTCGAAGCTTGTAGCGTGCGTGCTGTCTCCTCCACATAGCTCTATGCTCACGCACGTGAATGTCATGCACAACCGGCAACTATCCGTAGTCCGAGCCGTCCGCCGTCGCTGGAATAACGCACCGCGGGGCGCGGGAGCAGCTAAAAGAGAGCTTGGGCCGTCCGCCATTGCGGCCGTTGTGCGTATGGTCTGCCGCCCTGGCCAGCTCACCAAACCGTGAGTATAAACATAAGAGACTCAAGTATGTACAGGGGAAAGAGACACACCTTCGAAATGCTTGCTGCCATGCTGGGTTGTTGCAAATGCACGCAAAAGGCGAACGAGTATAATGAGCACGCCCAAACGTGCTCATCACTGCGCCGAAATACCCCAATGTCAATTCTGGGGAGAGTTCACTCTTCTGGACCTATATACCCTAAAATTCGCTACTCCTAGATTCGCTCAACCAGATCCCTGAAAGCGAGAACGTCCTCAAAAGCGACTGCTGAGAAAAGAACGCACATGCGCCAGCTCGCGGCGCTGCTGGTTTCTCCGCCGCTGCTCGTCGTTGCAACAGTATGTCTTTCTGTGTTACCTGGTGCTACCAAGGACGTAAGCTGACCTCCTATGCTTGCGGCGCGGGCTCCGCTGCAGACGCAAGTTCGTCCAACTCGGCCACTTCACCTCGTCGCTTTGGTGCGCTTGCCGGCGTCAGCTTTGCTTATTTCCAACCTAGAGGGGTACGCCTCTCCGCGCTTTCCGCCAACTCTTAGATCAGTGGACTGACATTCTTGTTCTTGTCGCTGCAGTTACGCCGCTCGTCCAATCCCAACCCCTTCCCCACAATGCACTCGTCGCCAATTCCGTCGGGGCCCAAAGCGCTGCATCGGAAGCGAATCTTTTGATAAAGCCCCCGATCGTTCCTTTGAGTAATGAAACAACGAGAATAAGGTAAGAAGTGCACCGCTCTCAATTTGGTCTCTCGACCCAGCGCACGCTCGATCAGCCGAACGACGACAACATTGCTCAGCAGTGGCAGGACAAGCAACCCTGGAACGAGATCATGGCGATGGGGCGTCGCGTGCTTGGTCGGTACGTGCCGCATTCTGGAAGGAGCAAAAGAGGTCCGCCAATGCCAGGACCGTCCGCTCGCGGAGGAGCTAGCTTGCTCACGCCAGGTGGAAGTCTCGCGCGGGCGACGGTGCTCGACCTCATGAAGCAAGACGTCAGGGCCAAGTCAGTCCATTCCATTCCTCCCCTCGTTCCAAACTTCTCATTAGCCTCCAGGTCTGCATGAGTGACTGGGTTACATCCATGACATTGACGATGTTTGCAGGAAGGGCAAGGGTGAACTACGGGTGGTCACCGAGAGTGTTGGGAGAGAGGGGGAGCCGCGTTAGACGTTGGGGTGCCGGCTGACCCCTCAAGAACCCTGTCGAAAAGCTTACGCCTGCTCACGAGCGTCATCGCTTCAAGTTGCAGGTCGGTTGGGTCCAAAACCGCACGCAGATCGGTTTCATTGACTGTGGGAGGATGTTAGCGGTCGGCCCTGCGATGTCATGAGGAAGAACCAATTCACATCGAGAAACGAGCGACCACCACTCAGCGTTTTTGATGCTGGTGAGAGATAGGTCCAGGCCGAAGATGAGGGCTCGCTTGTGGCAGAATTGTTGTACCCACTTGTGGCTGTTCGAGGGGCTTTCAAGCCTTGCTTGTAAGACGGGGTCTCTGCAGCTGACCCCGGGCGTCTTGGGCGATGTCGTTCAGAACGACGACCGCAGGGTCGTACACGCTGGCGCCGCGCGCGATGTAGTCTGCGACGTTCTGAAGAACGACAGGGTCAGCATTGGGCTCGAGAGCAACGCCACGAAGGAAAGCGGCTGTCGGAACCCACAGTTGCTCGTTTGGTCATTCCGAGCACGCAGAAATCTCTCGCCAGGACGGCGTCCACGCCAAGGGAGATGCGCACGATCGTTCAAACGGTCCTGAAGGCTTTAGAAGCGGGAGCGTCGGTGATGCAGGCGGGGCTGAGCAACAAACGCCCCAAGCCGGGCTCTTTTGGTATGGTAGAATATTGTCATCATGAGCATGGTATTTTTGAGCACAACCGAGGCAGGCTCGAGCGTAACCAGTTTTACTGGCCGGTGCACAAGTTGGGCATGCCAGCCTGCTTTTGGTACCAGACCGGACAGGGTTCAGTGCGATTGAAGGGCTGCTGATGCTTTTGGACCAGCTAACAGACGCTGGCGCGTTGCTCGCATTCGGAAAGGACATCTTGCAGTGCTCTTACTGTACTCGGTGCCTGCGCTCATAGATGACGCTGTCACGTTTCTTTTCAAGTGGTCAGAATAAAGTGTATGGCGTTCTTCTTCAATACCTTTGAGCGCTTGGCCTGTCGTCCAAGTTTGCAGATTACACTGTCGGTACTGTCACGAGGGGTGTAGCCCACCTATGCGCAAAAGAGGAGACGCGCTCATGCTTCTTGTACGCATGTCACGCTCTTCTACGCCCTCCGAAAATCCTTCAGCTCAGCTTCCGCCACCAGCTGTAAGGCCTCATGCCCGTCAGAATCCCTGGCGTCCATAGAGAGTGCCTTGGAATGATCAGATTGAGGTGTCCGGTCGTCCACAGGTCGATGGGCGGGCGCTGACATTGGACATGATGAGCGGACCTCGACGCATACAGGTGCATGGGTACAGTGTCAGCGATTCTGTACTGCAGACTGCACATGTATGAGCAGCTGGTTGGCTTTGTACTTCACAGACCGGCGCAAAGCGCTCATGCTGCCTGGCTTCCTTGCGAAACCACGGCTAGTGGACCAGCAAAGGTCTGATCCACCATGCCGCTTCTTGACTGGCTTTGGCGTTGAAGTTTGATCTCCACGGGGAAGGGTGTGAGCTGTCAAGATTGGGCAATTGTTGTCAGTGGCAGCCAAAGTCAGAGCTGTACTGCTGTTAGAACTGTCAACGCCCGCGACCACGCCGCCACCCCCGTCGCTGGTCTTTCTGTTTTGCGGGGCGAATGAGGGACGGGGTGCATAGATGAAAGGCAACTGCTAGCAATTGGGGAAGTAGATAAGGCGAGATGACGTTAAAAGAGTAATCGGAGGGGCGGGGGCCGGCAGCGGCCCCGGGGACTAGGTAAACTGGCAGAGCAGATGTTTGGAAGGTCGTGTATTGGATATGCGGCAGTTGGGCTGGTAGATGAGGTGAGATAACGCTGAAAGGGTGGGTGGACGGAGGCAGGGACTATGAGGACGCCGAGTTCTGCACCTGGTTAAGGCTGGGCCAGTCCCAAGCCTCACCGTACGGCTGCATAACCCTTGATAATTCTGAACCAGTCGAACAACAAGCACGCTCAGTCGCTCCCATTCCCTCCACCAGACCTCTGGTTCTCTCATCGTCTTTCTAGTCCTAAAAAGAAAGCTTTCAAGGCAACATAACCCAATGTATAAAGACAGCAGCGTTCTGTGGCCTTCTCTGTACCATGTCCAGTGTTGTACAGTGTGCGTTACACTCGGTCAATGAGAAAAGCCCGGACGACTCACTGGCGTTGGAAAAGGTCGAGTGCTGCGATAGGCGGCAATCGGGCAGGTAGATGAGGCGGCATGACGTTCAAAGAGTGCCTGCGGGCGACAGCGGCCACATGGACGCCGTCTTCTATTGATGGGTGAGGCAAGGCCACTCTCAAGCCTCACCGTAAGGCTGCATGACCATTGATAAGTCTGGACGGGTCGGAGAAGGGTGGCGGTCAAACAGCAGACGGGCTTGGTTGGTTTCGTTCCCTTAAAGCCGTCCGTACAGTATTTTGACCTTCTCATCGTATTTCCAGTCATGAAAGCAAACAAACCGAGACCCCATCTCCCTCTCCCCCTGTGAGTACTCGCCGCGCATGCAACTTTTATCGGACGAAACTTATGTTACACCCGTGCAATCAACGTGAAGCGCTCTTCAGACCCAGATTCATTAGCTAGCAATGAGGGAGCGATCTTGCGAGGTCGACACAGGTTCAAATGCGGCTTGGCGGGGTCTTGAATTCTCAGACGTTCACGTCCTCCCTACTAACCGGAGAGGGACGTTTACGTCCTCTCTACCAGATCTTGCATTCTCAACCAGCCTGCAACCTCATCGTTCCTCCTTCAGCGGTTTCTGACTCTCCGAAACGTGTCTGGCAAGCAGCCGGCGCTGATTCCCAACCCGGGTGGTGGACTGTCCAGAGTAGGTCCTTCTCCTGCGTTGCTTCACCAGGGCCACCAAGGCTTCAAGTTCCTCTCGGCAAAGAAAAGAGGGCGCTGGAGCCTCTTATGCATGATCGTTGTTCAACTGCTCCATCTGATTCGCCGCCGCATACGTCGCGTCGGACAAACCGAACAGGTCTCCCGATCAGATCACGAAGCGCTGCCGACCGACATCATTCAAACTAGCACGCTTTGCGATCTTGTGTCTGGTACTTCCCACTGCCGGTCGCGGGACAGTGGTTGATGACTTCTGCCTTAGGCGCAATGTCTCCAAAAGCGGTGAGGGACGCGCAGTTGAGATATCTTGTCCCTTGCATACTCTTTCCCCTTACCGTGCAGTAGCCGACCGGCCGCCTTGCACTTGCAGCCTTTTTGCAGACGCTGCACTTCCTGCTTCACGGCAACAGGGAGAGTTGCCCCATTGACTCCTTCACAAAGGTCCTCAGGCCCCATACACACAACATTCGGATCGAAGGCGTCCGGCTGCTCTCAACTGGGGAAGAGACATAGCTCATCACCGTTCGCGATGTGATCACTTAATCTAGAGAATGCGTCGCATCGTAGATGGCCTTGATTGTGGGCACGGACGGTCCGGCTCTCATCAACAACCCACCCAGGCAGAATCCCCGTGCTTCTCCCCTTGAACATCAACCACAGCTTTTTTGGTCGTTTCTTATCATTTCGACTAAATCGGACACAAATTGGCATCGTAGAAGGTCCGATCCTGCGTCTGTACCTGCTGGCTGAAGATGGCTGGCTGCGTTGGAAGGGACCGCTCGCGACAAGCATCGAGGGATTGGCGATGGGAGAAAGGAGGCCGGCTGCTCCTGGCCTGAAGCCGTACGTCGTTAATCTCGTGCGCGAAGGCTGTCTTCTAGCGGTACCACTCGTTCTGTCACCCGTCCTTCAAGCAACCAGCAGCAGTACCACAGTGGTCACAGGCGTCTACTACCTAAGAAACTAGGACGTATTCCTACGCAGCAGCCTTACTGCTTTTAGTTCCCGTCATCGGCCTCCGATCGGTCATGGGACTTCGTACAAAGTTGAACCTTGCGGAGGAAGCCCTTAAGGGAGAAAGGGAAGGCTGACGGGCTTTTATGAATACCCAAGTCACAGTGGCATCGGCAACGCCATCAACGCCGGCTGCAATGGACCCCAGTCAAATGAGCTACACAGTGGCATGTGGACGGCTCGCTTGCCGTTGAGCGGGCGTTCTGCCGAAGCTTGTAGCGTGCGTGCTGTTCTTTTCTACACAGCTCTTTGCTCACACATAGAATGTCACGTACGACAAGCAACTTTCCGTAGTCCGAGCCGTCCGCCGTCGCTTGAATATCGGACAAAGGAGAGCCATGGCCGTCCGTCTTCGCAGCCGCTGTGCGTATGGTCTGCCCAAAGCGAGCTCAGCAGACCGTCAGTATAAAAAAGTACAAAGACTCAAGTATGCACAAGGAAAAGAGACGCCCCCTTACCTTTCTCGTTGTCGCCTTCTTGTACGCTTGATTGATGCGCCCTCCTTAGATCTTGAAGTTCGCCGGTCGCTGCTGGTCGTGTTGTCCGCGGACGTCGCCAGTGTCCATCGGGGCTACTCCTGAGGTGATTCGGGCGAGGTAATCGGCGGTGTACTGTTGGTACGCGACATCTGGCAGCGGGCACTACAGGCAGACGACGCCCTACAGAACTGCGCGCAAGAGGTAGGCACAGTGTCAGCGACACTAGACACCAGAGGGCACAGGTAAGGCACGACCAGTGGCATGGCTTCGCGCCCGCCCCGCTTCTCCCGTCGCTGGCCCTCCTCCTGTTGATAGCGAGTGAGGGAGGGGGTATATAGACAAAAGGCAGCTGGTAAGCGACGCATGACTATTGGTAGGGCGACTCGTTGGCATAGGAGGAAGTCATGTGCTGGATAGGCGGCCGTTGGGGAGGTAAATGAAGCGGAACGACATTCAAAGAGTACTTGAAGGGGAGCAGCGGCGACGGGGACGCCATGCTCTGTTGCGGGGTGAGATGCGGCGAGCTCCAGACCTCACTTTGTGGACGCATGGCCTTCCAGAGCCCTGGACGAGTCGGAGAAGGGTGGCGGTCGACTAGCAGACGCGTTTGGTCGCTTCCGTTCTCCCCAAGCCGTCCGACCAATCCTTTAGCCGTCTCATCGTCTGGCCAGTCATGAAACCAAATCTATCAAGGCACCATCGCCCATCACATGGAGGCAGTAGCAAGCTGTGCCCTCCCTTTTACCTTGTCTGGTGCTGTACAGCGTGCAGTACACTTGGTTATGGGGCACCAACTCTGGAACACGCTTGGAGTCGAACTTGCGGCCGCCGCATACGCTCGAAACGAGCCAACGCTCTAACCACTCAACCATAGTTGAAGAAGATGATAACGGCAAATCATAAACTTCGGCCAGGCCTATCTGCCGCGCGAAATTAGGTGTGTGCAAACCTCGTTTGGCGCAAAGGCTTTGGCGAGGGAACAAACTTCAGATTAGTAGGTGAAAACTTCAAAGGACGTTGAAGGCGGGCTTGAAGTTCGACTTGTGCAAAAGCTTTGAGGAACACAAGCGCAAGCGTCTACGTCAGAGATTTTCAACTCATCATCCCGACCTGAATTCGAAACGACATCAACAGCTGTTGCCACAAACTTAATGAATATCAAACAAGTAAGCTTTCACACCAAAAAAACACCTTGGGTGAGATCGAAGAATCGCTGAAAAAATTTCATTTTTGCTCATTGCGCGCCAGATTTACATGCATTTAAGCCAGAATTTTGCTGGGTTGTTTGCAAGTGATATGTCCTCTGGTGTGTACATTTTGAGTATATGTTTCTATGTGTTTTGCAAACTCGTGTTGTAATCACGTAGACTTGCCTCTTGATTGGCAACCGCCCGTATTTCGCAGTTATGATGTTTTGGTGACCGCCGGCTGTTCCATAAGAAGAGCTCACCGGGTTTTGACAAGTGTTTTTGATCAAGTTACTCATTTGAACAGAGCCTGAGACATGCAAGAGAATCTTGCTCTTTGCAGCGCTCGACGTCTCTGGCTGGGTTATGACGTCTGTGTCCTTGAGATGTCGCAGAAACATTGCCTAATTCTCTACAGGCGTAAAATACGAAAGCGGTTCTAAATGTGCGGCTTTCCGCGAGCCGATAATGACAACCGCGTGGCGTGCCAAAAAAAATCGCCGTTTTGGGATATGATTGTCTCACGGCCAAGTCAGCCTAATGCTTGCGCTGTTTGTCAGCACATCCATTGCGGTTTGAAAACACATCTTTCTCTAAGTTTCCATTACGAACGCCACTCTCTGCACTTAAGTTTGTACTTCCAACGCGGACCGGAAACATCAGATTGGTTTTCATCATTGTCCGTCTCGATATCATCCTGCATGAGTTCTACAGGATAAACATTGGGGTGAATATTTGTAGTCTTAGTACAGTAGTGTCAACAAACAAAAAAGATGCGCACACGAGGCCTGCAAGAAACTAACTTTCTTTGAATCATATGACGCACCAAAAGTCCAGAGGCAACATGTGTCTTCTCGTGGCTTTAACTCTCAGTGTCTGTCTTGTACGGCAGACACTTCGAACAACGCAAACATGAGAACGGATAGTGACAAAACGACTAGCCGAAAAAAATGGACAACAATACTGACACGAACAAGGAATTTCTATTGAAGTGCATTTCATCGACGAGCTTATTTTACGGTACTGTTTGGTGAAGGTTAATGAGGGAGTGTTAACATTGCTCTTTTTTTCTCCTGAAGCATGCACTCTGTTTGAAATAATCAATCGTGCCGACTTGACGTAATTTCCTGACAAAATTGTTGATTTAGCAAAGAAAAATAAAAAAAGGTCATTTGCAAGTGCCTTGAACATGCAAACAAGTATCTGACAGGCTTCACAGCAATCGGAACCTTGGAAGTTCATCCGCCGCTTTCATTTCGTTGGCTTTTCAAAATGTGACGTCTTCTGGTGAATGAAATTGTTCCGTCCTGTGCTCGGGCTCCCGCTCAAGCTGCTCTAAACGATAGAAATAACGACTACTTGGGTGCTCAATTGAATCTTGTCGGCGCAATCGTTTACTCGTTTTTTTACTACGTCCATTCTGTGAACCATTCGACAAAAGAGTTGGCATTTCAGAGAGTTGCAAAAAGGATTATGTTCTTGTAGGCCATCAACTAACAAAAATTATGTGTCAAGGATCCCTGACGGGTAAGTCAGATGCAACGGGCTTCATGTTGGCAAAAAAAAAACAGCTGTGTCAGGTTTTTGAGGGATGTACATCAATTGCAAGTTACCGGCGCAAATATTCACGCTGTTGGTCATTGCGTTCTTTTTGTGAAAACGTTCGTGATGTAGCATCCCAAAAGCCCGCACAAAGGGTAATGTGTTTGTAGGCGAGTGACGGGTGAGTTTGGTGCGACCCGCTTCATGGTCAGAAAGTCTACAATGAGACAGCTGTCTTGTGTATTTGAAAGATGTACAGATGTCGAGAAAAAAAGTGGGTGGATACGAGAAAAAAGAAAGAGGTACAGTGGGTTTGTCTACGCAGGTGGACGCAAAGTTTCTGTTATGTTGATCATCTGTGGCCTGCTCATGACGGTCCCGCCGTTTTGAGCTTAGTGTCAGGAACAGGGAGTATCAACGGTCTGATGTTGAGCCTGCCGCAGTCCACGGTTCAAAACCACACTCCTGGCTTTTTATTCGCCTCATTATGACCAAACTGAGTTGTCAGAGATCGCGAGTGCTAACGGTCTAATACGTCAACTCATGTCTGAAGTCCTCAGTTCAATTCCCCACTTGCCTCATTGCTTTTCTTCCGATTGCAACCAATCGGAAGCGTTCAACTGTCAGGAGTATCAACGGTCTAATGCGTGAATCTTGTTTCTGATCCTGTTGAAGTCCATGGTTCGATTCCCCATCTCCTTCATTTTCTTTTCTTGGGATTGCGACCCAATCTGGAGTGTTCAAGAATCAGGATTGGCAGTCTTTCATTAGCTAGACACCGAACAGACGTGTGAAAAGAAAAAGGGGGGGGGGGGGCGAGTGGGAGCGATAAGATGACAGGCGCACCTTGGCCTTCCCCTTCGCCTTCGGAGTGTTCTTGTCGAGATAAGCTCTGGTGGTTAGAACCTGGGCTAATGCCGCCAGTCGGCGAGAGCGAACGTTTTGGTCACACCACGGGCTCTAGCAGAGCAGATCCAGCGAATCAGTTATGGAGCCAGGCAAAGCCGCTTTTGACAACCATGTCGATTTCTGCCAGAGTCCACGGGGTGATTGTGACGCACCGTTCAAAGGTTGTCTTGGACGTCAGCTTGGAGGCAGAGCAATTGGACAGAAGGAACTGAATCTTGCTCTTCCTGGAAAATGCTTGTGGTTCAAAAAGTCGATCGCCTTGCGGACCTCCTGCTCGAGCAAGGCGGATTATCGTTTGGCTGACATCTCCCTCGTCCTACCTTCACTGGACCATGCGCCGCAAGAGTGACCGCGGGCGGCGAGCTGACCGTCGGTCTCGAGGTCGTTGAACCGCCGGTGGCCTCTCCCGCGGCGATGATGGAAGTGGCCTCGATGGACGTCATGACTCGTCCTGTATAGGCGATGTGGATGTGTATTTCCTGCGTCTGGGTGCCGACTGAGGACAAAGAGGCAATAAGACGTGTTCACTCGTACAGAAGATCCGTCAGCGTGCGCGATAACGCGAGGCCGGTCGCCCAGTCCTCGAGCGCGTCAAAGAAGCCTGACGCTCCGATGCCTGACAGGTGCGGTGGCCGTACTGTGCGCTCTTCGCCGCCACAGCCGCCGCGCCGTCCGCGAGCTCGCGAACCATGTCGACGAATGATGTTACAATGTCGCCGTCGCCGCAGTGGGGAGGCAGGTTTAGCCTGCCCCCAATTCGGAGGCCAAGAAAAGAGCGCTTTCCGTACGTCGCAAAGTCCGTAAAGACAGTAGCAAGCTGCGGGGCGCAGGCGGGCAGCTCGCTCTTAAGGCGGAAAGGTAGGCTAGAAAACGGCTTCGGGTCAGCGACAGTGGCAACCGGCGACGTGTATTGAGGAGCGGTGGCGGCGTCCGTGCACGAGGAGGCCGATAGCGCACAAGGGACCAGCCGCGGCGTTGATAGTTGAGCATGATATGTCAGCGATGGAGACAGCTCGTCATCTCTGCAACAATAGATTCAAAAGAGAATGAGTCGTAGAGAGGGCACCGTCGACGAGGCTTGTGCCCTTTTCTTCGTCCACCTCATCGTCCGTGTCGACGGTGGCCCGGGCCGCCGCTTTAGGGGAGTCCTCAGGGGCGTCTCACTTCTTCTTCATCTTGCTCTCCTCCTTCTGACGCTTCGACTTTTCCTTCTTGCGCTTCTTCCAGACCCGCGTGTTCTCCGCTGCTGCCTTCGAAAGTCGAAATCGGTTTCCCTCTTCGCCCTTCCTTGGTTTCGCCTCCCACTCTATTCCTTTCGCCTCGCGCTCCGTCCCTCATACACCATGACACCAATAACAAGTCAAAAAAGAGAACCCCTCAAAATATCCCCTCAAACCTTCAAAATACCCCGTCAAACCTTGGGAACCGAAGCTCGTCCCGAACTTCGGGGCGGTGGAGATTCGCTCGAATGGTGCATAATCCGAACCACGGTTTGGTGTGCTTCTTTCCGAGCTACCGGTACCGGCACGCAAACGACTCGCGCTTCGGCTACTACGAATACATTTGATAGATAGTAGTGCGGAGGATCGACGCCAGTGCGGGAGAAAAGGGGGCGACGTTACAAGAAGTCCGGTGACTGAGGCTGGAAACGTATGATAAGAAGACTGGGGGGACAAAACGAGCGATGAGGAGAGGAGAGCTCATTCACGACAGGGAGGCGGATGAATAGAGGATGATCACGAGATCCATGGGGCAGACGCTTTCCTCTTCCGCCAGGGCTACGGAGGCCCGGTGTTCGCGCCGGCGGGGTCGGAAGTGGGCTGGCTTGACTTTGGCAAAAAGAAGCAATAGGAGAATTTGGGCGTCGACTCGGTGAGCCTTGCTTTGCAGCTCGTCA